>BHFT01001554.1:83774-149700 GCA_004320025.1 Laticauda laticaudata
GGGGGGGGGGGGTGTCCAGCAAGAAAATTGTGTTTTCCAAAAGAAAACACACTAAAATTCTCAATACAAATTATATTGTTTTTCCTGAAGGGAGATCCTGAGTAAGGCTAGCTTCAGACTCCTGAAAAGAATGGAAAAACAAACGGACCAAGGCAATGGTGGCAGAGAAAAGGCAGACAGAAAGGTTAAGAGGCATCAACTGGGTTCTGTGTACATTACCTGCAACAGGAAAATACTCTGTGTGTGTGTGTGTGTGTGTGTGTACACACACACCCACACACATATATATATATACACACATACATACATACATATACATATATACATATGCATACATACATGCATACATATATACACGTGATTGTTTTCCAGCCCAGAAAAAAACAAACTTCTAAGCTGGGAAAAGCAAAAGACAGCTTCCATTCCTGTTGGAAGCTCTCCGTTAACATCCCAGATGTGATGCTTCTTACCCCACTGAACTCAGTGCTTGAGTTAACAGCAAATGTCGCCTCTTGCTGCAAGCACTAAGTTTCTGGGAAAGGAAAGTAGAGAAAGTTCTCTATCCATGTAGTGATGGTTCTTTCTGGGCTGCAGAGTAAAATGCAGCAAAGTAATGCACTGCAATGCACATTACTTTGCACTGCAAAGTAATACATATTAACTTCTTTAATGACCTTGCTGAAGAACAGTGGCAGAAAACTAGAGGGAGGACCACTCCTGTTAGTCATAGTGATCAAAGATCAGATGTAAATCCATATAAGTGATTATTTTATTTGAATTAAATGTATCCTTTCTTATTATTCTGTCACTATTTTTCTGCACCTGCTATATAGATATATAGATATAAACAAGCATATATAATATTCATTACCTATACATAAAAAGACCAGTAAAGTTGTATGTTAGAAACATATACTCTAAGGCCATCTGTATAAAAAGTATACTTGCTTTTCTCTGATCATCATCTCTGCAGTTCTGAAGTTTTTCATCCAAAAGCTAAAAAAGAAAATTATTAAAAATATGCGAAAAACTTTAATAATTCCAACATGATAGCAAATCACTTTGAAAAGTACATTAATTTCTGTTGAGTAAGTTAATTTTTTATCTGTCCTACCAAAAATAATATACATATTACCTGTGGCTTTAATAATAGTTCTATATAAAACAAACTGTTGCTTCCCATTAGTTCATAAACTTATTTGGTTTCATTGAGAAGTGTAAACAGCAATCATAGTAGGTTGGGTTGGAATAGGAATATACTGTGATCACAACAGTACAACCATATTTGAATAATCAGCATAATACTACAAACAAGAGGATCCACAGGATGTTTAAAAACATCAAGATGGGTGCCACAATTCTGCCTGTTTTGTATGCACAACAATATCACTTCCATGATAAAGGCTTTGACTGTAACCATTATCTTGATCTTTTTTTAACACTCCAATGGATCTCCTGCCTACAACTGATACACAATCATATAGTCAAGTTAAACTAAAAACACTTCAAAATCATTGCTTTGGAAATAAAACATACTGCTTCTATTTTTATTATGAAATATTTTCTTTCTTTTTTAAAAAACAAATTTTATTCAGTTTTTCACATAAAAACAAAAATCTCTTTTTAGTGGACAAAAAATCTCTTTTTAGTGGATATTTCCAGGTCATCACCTTTACATACAAATATGACAGCAATTATACATTCCTAATGCATACTTAATTCTATTATTACCTTTTCCATTCCAAATTTTCAGTAAGGAGAGAAACACATTAATTCTAAGGCTTTCATTAATGTCAATTGAAACATCTTTTTGTTTCATTTCAATTATTTCAAATATAATCTTTAATATTTATTTTAAAAAATAAAGAAAAATATGTGTTTGCCTATAAATAATAAATAATGATAATAATAATAAAGGTTGCCAATGTCTTCTCCTTGCTTTTAATAGTCCATATTAACTTATTTAGTTGGTTCTTTAGTCTGTCATATTCTTTCCATAAAACATTATTTTTATAAATTCTAAATTAAGTACAATTTTAACATAAAAAACAAAAAACAAATATAGGTTTCCCCCCTTTTACTACTTTGAGTGTGACACCTCAATGGTTAAATATACCTTATTCCCTCATCTTGATTCCATAAACCATTATTTTAAGAAGTTACATATAATCATTACATCTTTTCATTTGGATTTCTGCAGTATATCCCCCCCCTTTAATTTTTATATAGAGTTATTATCATTATTAATATTACCCTATTTTCTAAATATTTTTAATTGCAGAAATATTTTTTTAAAAAATTTTTTGATTTTAAAACAACATAATAAACATAACATAAAAACATAAAACCATCTTTCCATATATATACATACAGAAATATTCTTATTACCCCTTGTCACCCTGCCAGAATCCCTTTTTTAATTCAACCATTTCTCTGAAAAAACAATTTCTTTTTCAACATTTTTTACTATTTCTGTATTTCTTTATTCATGCACCTGTTTCTTCTTACTGCTTCTACTCCCCCTCTTTTTCCCATATCTTTTCTCATTCCAGTTTATATCCCTCTTTTCTTATATCTTCTTTCCCCTTTTCTGCTGAGTCTTTCCTGTCTTTCCCACCTTCACAGGTGAAAATCCCCCCTTTTGATTTTGCCTTCTTAAATCTCAACTTTTAACTCTTCCTTCTTTCCCCACTTCTTTGTAGAGTTTCTTTGTGTTATTGGTCTATTTTAAGATGTCTTCTCTGAGTCGACTCCTCCCACTGAAGCTTCTTCTTGTTCTTCAATCGCCATTTTCATTTTTTTCTAACAAAGAACAAAGTGATTTACCTCTCTCCTGTAGTAATTCTCTCATATTTTTAAAGTTCCATTTTTAATTCCCGAAGAGATATCATTAATTACACAACTCTTGTATTTTATGATAGTTAAAAGTCACAAAAAAACACTTTTTGCTTTCATTCTTTTTCAATTTTCTAACATTCTCATTATTCCAGCCCAGGGTCTTACCAAAAACATCAATCAAATCCACAGTCCAGTCTTTTCCTTGCTTTTTTCTTTATTCTGGTTTCTGCTTTCACTTTCTAAGAGTCCTTACTTTGTTTCAATATTTCTTTAAGTTGTTATAATCTAACACAAGTTCATTTAGAAACAGGATTCTTCCCTTTTGTTTGAGCTCAAGATTTGTCAAAGGTGGCACTCTCTCATTTATACAAAGTCTTTCACCTTTTCCCCAGTTTTTTTATTTAGGGTTTTTCAAACCTCATATTCCAGCACAGTCCAGTCTCCAATTTATACACTTATTATTAATTATTTTTTTGACAATCTTAAGTCCAGCTTTATTTTATGCCTGTTTATTGCCAAAAATATTTTAGTCCAATTTAGTTAAATCTTTAGTTCCGGATTCTTTCCTTTCCTGGTTCAAAGCCCCGTTAGCTGTCAAAAATATTTTCTTCTCCTTTTTTTCCCTGTCCTTTGTAATTTTCGCCGCTCGCTTTTCTTTCTTAAAATTCCATTTACCTTCATCCCGGGGTACTTTGTTTAAGTTATATTGGCCCAATTGTTCGCGGTTCAGATGTTATCTCACCTCCTTTCTTCCCTCCTGCACAAATCTTAATCCAGCTGAGTCCTCCTCTTCGGGGTGGCTATTTTAAACCACTGCTGCAGTTGACTTCGAGGGGAAAAAGACCAAGCCCAGGAGGGGAGATGCGGCTCCCCTCAACCTGGCTTGCGGGTTCCCCTTACTCCACCGCCTCTCCAAGGCAGCTTCGGCCCCTAATCGTAGTGATCGGGGCTCTCCAATGAAAGAGCACAGACCATCGCCGCAGAGAGTCGCGATCTACAGTGCGTGAGCGAGGAGGCTCCACCTTCTTCTCATTATCAAATATTTTCTTCATTTACAAGATCAAATATCTGAGCCACTTGATAATTCTACTTAGACTTGAAATCTAGAGCCATTTTGGTTGAGGGATTAAGATATCCAGCTAGAAAACAGAAGACCGTGAGTTCTAGACCCATCCTAGGCATGAAAGCTGGCTGGATGACTTATGACCAATTCTCGGCCCAATTCACCTCACAGAATTATTTTTGTTGTAGGGAAAATAGGAGGAGGAAGGAATATTAGGCAGGATAAAAATTCTAAAAAAAAAAAAAAAAATGTGGCATCACAAATTNATTAGGCAGGATAAAAATTCTAAAAAAAAAAAAAAATCTGTGGCATCACAAATTAACTGTGATGCACACAATATAATGCAAAAAAGGCACATAGACAAAATTGTTTACATAAGTTATCCATGTTTATTTACTTGCACTTAAACATCCAGATTCACTGAAATCGCAACCTTTAAGGAGAGAATTATTTTAGATTTTTATCTGATTTTCAGTTATCCCCAAAGAGAATTACACTCCTGAATTTTAGGAACAAAATAAAGTATTTTATTGCAAAAAAAATTAATTACATTTATAATACAGTCATTACAGAGTTAACATACCTTCAATTGGTCTATCAAAATTTGTAAGTAAGCATCAGCTTCTGTAAGTTTTTTATCAAAATCTTGGACACTTGGAACAAATCCAGGCTCCACGCCCTATAAATAATATGAAATCAAAATTAAGCATCATAATTTGTTTTTGTTTACCAATATGCAAGGAAGCAAATTATTTAATTTTCCAACAGAATACTAGCTATAAAGTTATTTTGAATTTATAATTCAAAAGAATGAATATTAGAAGATATTACCTCATTTAGAACCTACTGTTTTAAAAATCCTTCTCAAAGCTGATTTAAAGTTAGACATTTTTGGCTGTCTAGGAAGAAAATTTCAACAGCAAGTAATATAGTTAACTGTTTTACTGCTTTTGTCATCTAAAATTTAATAGGATTCTAAAATCCTCATGTTCTGTAGAATTATGGCCACCAAGGCTTTTAAAAAGGGAACAAACTATTAGCAATAAATTATAAGTTTAGAGATTTTAAATAATTCTAAAATTTTAGAACTTTATTTTTATAATCCTGTACAATCTGCCTTGCATTGATAAGTCTACAATTGGATATCTTCTACAGGTCTCTTTTGTTACTAATAAGGAAGGAGTTTTCAACTCACCTAGTTTTCAGATCATTTTAGAATCTATGTTAAGTTTACCACACAATTTTAATACTGTTTTTTTTTAATGTGTCTTCAAATCCATGTTGGCTCCTGGCAATTGTCTACCCCAGATTAAAACTTGTAGGTTTTTTAGCAAGTTTTTTTCAGAAGGGGTTTACCAATGCCTGCTTCCTAGGGCTGTTCAAGGTCACCCGGTAAGCTTTGTAAGCTGACCAAATCTTCAATTAAGATCACCAACCAGCTGGACCAGTTAAATATTAAGAGTGAATGGAATTGTTAAAGGTTGTGCACTATCCATATGTAATTAAAAGGTTTTTGTCCTATGAAAAAGAATCCTTTGATGTGAACAGTACCCAAATTTCTGTTTAAAAATAAAGGTCATGTAGTAAATACTTGCAGTCTTTATAAAAAATTACATGGCACTATGGATGCTTTATTGCTTTTTTTGTTTCCTGTAAGCATGTTTCCAATTCCTCCAGAAATACACTATCATTACATTCTTGCACAGTTGTGGCTTCTACTGTTTGAGCCCACAATTTGACATTTCAGACAGGCTCACTGCTTAAAGAAAAACTATTCTTGCAATACCACATTCTGTATAGGTTTGGCTATATAAAGAATTCATCCTCAAGTAGGCTGGTCTTACCATGTGTTATTAAGGAAAGCCTACTTTGCAGGTTGATTTGCAATTTGAAAGCTACCAATCTGTTGCTGTCAACTATACAGCAAATGAGATAAAGGAAGTCAAATATTCCTGACATTAACTCTCTAACTTTCAAGTATTGATGGCTTTGATCCTCACGGATCAAATGTTAAAACCCAGCAAAAGACCCACTGAAATAGCAGAAGCAGCTCCGGGAGTAATCAATCAGTCATCCAGAATCCAGTGTGAAAGCCCAACTGACTCCAACATAACGACGCCCTCATTTCCAATATCCAATTTTAGCGACGGTTTCACACTGAACGGAACTAGTTAAAACGCGGAACTGCATGGAAATGATCCTCCGGGTCGGTTGCCTGCTCGCCTATTTTTACGAGATCGTATCAACGGACGTAAAACGCAAAGCGGGACCATTCGCAAAAACTGTTGTTACTACTCGAGACACCGGAGATCAGGGAAAACTGCGAGGGGGGGGGCGGCTGCACGTTGCGACCCCAAATCTGTTTCCTACTCACACGAGCCATTCTTTTCACGGCCGGTCACGCCTCTCGACAAAGGGTCTTCAAAGACCCCCCCCTCCTCTCTTTTTCCCTCCCCGCCTCTCCCGGTCGAGTGGCCGCGTCGCAAACCCCCGCCGTTGAGGGTTACCGTCTTAAAGCCAAGAGGGACCCGATTGGCTGGGGGTCAGGTGTCCTTTAGCCTGACCCACCCTCCTCCTCCTCCTCCTTCTTCCCGCGGAAGAATCACCGTCAACACGCATCGCGGCGTTCCTTCGCTTTCCCTGTGGAGCGCCTGCCCTCGCTGTGTGGAGGGGACTCTCGTTGGCAGCGAATGAAGGAAAAATACCGCCCTGCTGGCTCTGCCANCTTTCCCTGTGGAGCGCCTGCCCTCGCTGTGTGGAGGGGACTCTTGTTGGCAGCGAATGAAGGAAAAATACCGCCCTGCTGGCTCTGCCATTCACGGCCCATTTATCTGGCCAGAACTTCCCGCGCAGCGCTGACGATGCCACAAATCCATTCAGATTTCCTCCGCCCCCATTTTACTTCTTTCAATACGTCAACATGCTTGCAATTGGCTGCAGCGTTCACTTGCTTTTTCACTTTCGGCTTCCCCCCACCCTTCTCTGCAAGTTTCAGCTTAGCCATACAGAATCCCTCACTAAGAAGCAGATTTAAATATTTTTACGATGTTGTAAAAAAAACAAAAAACTGCCTGATATTTATTTGACAGGAATCAAAAGAGCGTGCCTTATTCCACCCGGGAGCTTTCCAATTCTTAAGTATATCAGATCATACGTTGCAATGTCCTACCTGTCAATGAATACTTCAGCTTCAACCATGACAACACAAGAGCAAACAATAGATACAAACTCAAGGTTAGCCGCACCAAACTTAATTGCAGGAAATACGACTTCAGCAACAGAGTGTCAATGTCGGGAATACTCTCCCTGACTCTGTGGTTTCTTCCCCCAAAACTTTAACCTTAGACTGTCTACGATTGATCTCACTCCTTTCCTAAGAGGTCTGTAGGGGGCATACATAAGCGCACCAATGTGCCTACCGTCCCTGTCCTATTGTTTCTTTTATTTCTTTTTCTTTTTCTCATTTATATTCATGTATTCATAACTATGTTTTTACTTATACCTATTAACTTGTAAACAAGAGACATAAATAAATAAATAAATAAATAAATAAATACATACATACATACATACATACATACATACATACATACATACATACTCCTAGCTGCACTCTTAAGAGCCAAGAAAAATTGCTCTGAGATCAAAAGGACCTGCAGTGGTGAGAATTAATAGAATCTCTGTGTCTGAGAGACAATAGGGTTAACAAAAAGATAGAAAGAAACAGAATAGTCTAAGTTGGATAGACTTTCAAATAAAATTGCATAATTGTCCCCCTCAATCTGAGATTGCTTTTACAAAGATTTATTGTTTGGAAATTATTGTAAACTTCATTTAAATATTCCACAGTGGAACACTTTTTCACTCAGTCACACTAAGCCCAAAGTGAAAATGTTACAGTTTAAAATTAATACCTTGAAAATAACTCTTTACTTTGTAATATGAAAGAGTATTTCAGAGTTGAAATACATTAATTCAAATGATAAAATTTAAAAGTCTTAGTCATGTTTTAATGTATTTCAGTGTTGGATTTTATTTTTTGCTTTTTTGTTTTGTTTTAGCTGGACTGATAAAAACACAATTTAACATCTAAGGCTGATTTTGGCAAAAAGCTTTGCCTGCAGATGTTTATATGAGGAAGAAACCTAGTTGTATGAGACATATTGTAATTACCATGATAGTCGTCTTTTTACTAAAAATAGACACACTCAAGCTTTTTCCTTAAAACTGTTTAGAATTTTGCTTAAGTTCCATTTGCAAGTATCCAAACAACAAAGATAGTTGCACTGAAGAAGAAATATTTGGCTTTTTGGTTTTGTTTTGAATTTTTTAAAAACCTAAAAAAAAAAAACCAGGAAACTTACAATAGTATTACTATTATTTTAGTCAATGGATTTATATAGCTGTTCTTTATTTCAGTGTAGAAAATTTGCACTTCTTGTCTCCAAACCTGATATGCAGCTATGGATGAATATATAAAACAATTCAACAAAAATATCAATTATAACCACAAGCCTGTTGCTGAAAAGATACTGAATAAGACTTATTTGAAAATATTTTCAATCAATGTTCCTAATTTTTCAGATTTTAAAAGAATTTCTATCTGTATAATGGCAATATAATGCTATTTCAAAATTTATTAATTCAGCTGAAATGCTTTCTGTTTGAAACATTTTAAATGCTTTGATTTTATAATTAATACTGATATATTTGCAACAGAAAGCTGTATTCTTCTAAATATACTTTGGAATGTATTCATCAATTTTTATGAATTCATTTGAGCAAATACTCTTAACAATTTTATAATTTTAAAGCAGAGTGCAAATGAACTTACCTGGAGCTGAAGAGTATGACGAAGGATGGTTTCTTCTAAAGCATGAATCCATTTCTCTCTTTCATCAGCATCTCGAGCTGAAAGAATATTAAAAATGTACTTGTGGCCTTAATTTAACAGGAAATAAACACCACCTGGAATAACTTTTTACAGGATGGGCTGCTATAAAAAATTTAATAATCAATAAATAATGTTTGATTAATAAATAAAGCAACAAGGCTAAATGTCAGTATCATGAATTATTTCTTTTTTTATTTAATGTTTTCTATTTCTGGGAACACATTTACATTTTTTACAATAAGGCTAATTGGTAGGAACCAGCCTCATTCTGTTTGAACATGAGTCTTTCAAGTTCAGAAATATTGCAGATCCGGAAACAATAGCGTAAAAGAGATACAAAATAAAATATGCTTCTGATTAAATAGATTTGTTTTTAAAATGTCAGGAACAATATAATGAACCTTATTAACAGTAACCTTCTAAATCACAGAGCAAAGTTTCTTTACACTCTGATTAACCAAATAGGTAACATAATTACAACAGTCTACTACAAATATTAATTCCTAAAATCAAGATCATAACAAAATAAACAAAAATGTAGGGTCTGCTATATAGTACTTGGCTTACATTCCAACTCAGCTACCCTAGCTGAAAGATACTGTCAACCTCACCAGGTAGGCCATATAGGAAACATGACAAGATAAGCCAATTCTACTTTATTATAAAGTTACACTAACAAAATTGTGCTTATCTTTAGTTTGCTGTTATCATGGCTACCCGCACACAAAGCATGTTATAATTGGTTATAATTGTTAGCCATTTAAAGTAGGCTACATTAGGAAACAGCCATATGAACTACACAATTCTAGTTTTTTAGAAAAATAGTTTTTATCAAAAGATTTTACATGTATTAATAAAAAACATTTAAAGAAAAATATAGTAAAATTAACATGAAAAAGAAAAAAGAACCAGAAAAAAAGAAATCTATATATATGTATGGCTTCTGATCTTTTGTCAGTTTGACATATAATTCTAATCAAACTTCTTTTAAAATTATATCATAATTCCCTTCTTTTTATAGCTTATTTTTTCTAATCATCAAAACATCTATTTTGTTGTGGAATAATAATAGAACCTTAAAAGCCTTTCTTTCCCTCCCTCTTATATCTAAGAGCATCAAGGTAAGCTAACCTGAGTTTCTTTGTTGTTCCTTTCAGGGCTAAACTAATAATTTTTGTAACAGATACTGCACATTTTCTTCAAGACTATCTCCATACTCCTCTACAATAGCCCAGTTTCACTGAAGTGCTGCCAATAACACACTTGCCACCTTGTAACACCCCTCCCATGTTCCCTCATCTGTTGTTTATGCTAACTCCAAGGAAGAAAGCAGGGCAATGTTTTTCAGATGTTGATGTTCTTATACTGGATTAGTATTTTGTTGAATGTATCCATTATTTCTCAAATTTAAGGAGATTATAGATTAATAAAATATTACATTTTATAAGGCAGACAAAAAAGATTGTTGTGAGATCTCTATATGGAAAGATAAAGTATTGTATCAAATTTCAATAACATTAACCAAATAGAAAAGATCTGCTATAAACAAATTTCAAATTTCAGATTTACATTGCTTCTAATCTATTCAAGAGAGGTACAGAAATATCTGTTCTGATATTTATGTATTTACAGGACTTTACATGGCCACATGTCACATTTACAGGACTTACATGGCTCATATGATGGATCCAAACGGTTCAACAATCCATAAACAACAGTTAAGAATAAAAGTACCCTCCCTCAGAGTCCAAATCAATCTTCCTCATCCTAGTCCTCACTTCCACTTGGGGAAATAGTTAGATCTTCACAACCCTCTGGAACACTAAAATGTTATGGATCTGTTGAATCTCAGGTGGGAGCTGTTTCAAAAGGCTGGGGCAGCACCTCTGAGGTCCTATCAGGTAACATTTAACATCCCTCCCATCTAACCTAGTAGGATGGACAGATACCCTCAGGGATAGGTAGTCCCACAAGCAACTCAGCTCTATGTTATGAACAGCTTTAAAAAAGGTAACTAGCATCGTCAATTGTATCCAAAAAGCAACTGGAAGCCAGAGTTGCTCATGCAGCAATGGCATTAACTTGAGTGAACCCTGGGGTACACAAAACTGCTACTACATTCTGGACTATCTGCAGTTTCCAGATGGTCTTCATCATCATTCTTCATATTAGCAGCAATAAGACTTATGTAAAATATTTTACCTTTCTAATGATGCAATCTAAAACATTTACTCAGAAGCCTCAACGCATTCAAAATCTGGAGAAGGTATGAATTATTCAGCCTTTAGATCCCTTTATGTCTGTATTTTTAAAATCATGTCCTTATATATTATTATATCCAGTGGAATTCACATGGTCCGCCTTGATTTTAAAAAGTCTTATTAATTTAATAATGAAAGAGGAAAACAACTGCATTAATTACAATAGTCTCATCATTCCTGATTGTAACATTGATTATTCTTTCCAGAGGGTATTTTAATCAATTTTACTTTTTGGATTCCCAAATTTTAATAATCAGTGCAGTTCATAACTGTATAGTCTCAGATTTGTTTATGCTGAACATAATTAATTTACATGCTTTTCCTGTTGCTTACCAGTCTAAAAATAAAACATTCTGAGTGTATATATATTTTTAAATCAAATAGAAACATAATAGTTTGATCTAATGGTTTAATGATACTTGATATAAAATTAAACAAAGAAGCTCCCCATTTTCCCTTTGCATTTTTCCATAATTATTAACCCTGCATGAAACAATTTTAATACTTTCAAATATTCCCAGATAAAACTCGCTGACAGTTATCAACGTATGTATCTATGCCACTATTATCAAGAGTTATTACTAGAACTGGATTAAAAGACAGTTACAGGAACAGCTTGGTGTCATACTAGATTTTGGTTACTATATAATTTAAGAGAAACTTTGAAGCATGCCTCATATACAGAAGAAATCTGGTGTAGATACTACAGCAATAGTATTTTTTTTCTAGAAATTAAGCAATCTCCATGGCAAACTACATATATTAGTAAATTTCATAACACTTTCCCAGGCAATAGATATGAATATACAACACTATGTAATACTATTGTAAGATATTCAGTAATATACAGACATAAATAATGACTAAAAGATCTGAACAAAACAAAAAATGATTACATCTTTCAGCTGACTAGTATGGTAAAACACTATCAGTGCAACCTATACTCTAGAAGTGAATACAAAGTCACTCATACTTCTTAAAGAACAAACAAGTTGAAAACACTTAGGTACAGGCTCCTATTAAATAGCATGATAGGAATTTATAACTGAGCAACTAAAATCATTTTAAGATCATTGGTTTAAACATTTTATTTTGAATATGGGAAAAAATTACCAATCTATATCCAGCTACAGAAAAAATATTTCACCTGCACCATCAACAGTAACTGCACTTGTTATCAGCAACAAGCACTGATTTTACAATATATATTTCGGCTACACGTACAAGAACAAACAGCACAAATACACAAGAGACTAAAGATAATGAGAAGGGATGAAAAGAGAAAGCACAAGGGAAGGGAAGACACAAGGCTAGTGTTTTCTGAGTAACACATTTTATATGGACTCAGGTCAAGTTTTGCAATTTGTCTTATCTCTTTTAAGACAAAGTCCAACAGATCTTCTGTTCATTATTCTTATTAGCCACTTTGAGTTCTTGATTACAATGGCTGACAATGGAATCCATTGATTACTTCTTGTCAGTCTCAAAGCAAAACTTTGAAGCAATTTATAGAATGAGTGGGCAGGGCGATTTATTTATTTAAGAGCCTGGCTCACTTCCAATAATTGAAGGTGGCTTACCTGGGATGCTCCCTTTTATCGCTATAACAGCAGTCCTCTGAAATAGGTTGCGCTGAGAGAAAATAATTTACAGTAAATTCCCATCACTGAGAATGAACTTGAACTATCTCTTTCCTACATTCTCCAGAACCTGGCACACACATACTCAGTGAGGATTTATCAAAGACTCTTTAGGTTCAGATAAAGGACCATGCACAGGAAAGGCACTGCCATGCTTTTGCAGTGTTTACCAGAATGTATAAAGGAACTGTTCTGTCTCTTGAGAACAAAACCCACCTGCGCTAAGTAAATCAGCAGCCAAAGGTGCCTCAAGTGTACAGTCATATTTAATGAAATAGGGCTATAATTGTTGCACCTAAGGGCATCTTTTCTTGATTTTAAAATTAAGTAGATACTGTCCTCATAAATTTTGTGAATATTGTAGTCTGTTTATTATTGGACTACTTCCTCAAATGTTTTACAGTGTTTAAAATAAAATCATCTTTATTTAGAACCTTTCCTACTTTTAAATATTTTATCCTCTCTTGTATTAGTGCTTATAGAGGGGTTTTTCCCCCTATCCACATAGTTTTGGCAGTTGGATAGTACATTTTTAAAATATCTATATACTCCTTTTATATTTCATTACTTAAGCATTTTCTCTTAAATAAAACATTGAAAACAATTCATTAATCTGGCTTTCATTTTTATACTGATTATGCAGCATCTAGTATTCCTAGTTTATTCTTAGGATTGATTCATTATAACATGAATGGCAGTAGTTCTGCTTTCTCTGATTCCCAAAGAGTTCAAACACGGAGTAATGGAAGTTGAATTCTGTCTTGTATTTATACTTCATATATTACATTAAAATATTTCAAAATCTGTAATTTGTCATATGATTTCAGTAAACCTTTCTACCTCACTTTCTAACCAAATGGAATACATGTTTTAAAAAAATCTGCTTTCCAATAGTTCATAGCTATTCCAGATTTTTTTTATTCTATAGATTTGATTGCATTATCTAATGGAGAAAGAGCTTTGTATAACACCTGAAGTGTGAAATTTATGTAATTTTTTTACTGCACCAATCCCCCAACTTTGGATTAGTTAGAAGAATTTCAGCAACAATCCTACCATACAATGACATCAATGGGGAAAAAATGATGTATTTTATGAAGGGTCCCCTTAAAAAGTTTTCTAAAAACCAGAAGAAAAGTGGCCAAAAGCGTTTGCAGAGTCAACATGTTTCACAACTAAACTATAACAACTAGAGCATCTTGTCTTTTCGTTCAAACCTCCTTTCATATGTGCTATCCTTAACGGGGTCCCTCTTGACAGTCTAATAGGCAGTCCTTGTTGTAACCTGGCACTATACTTTATAAAGCTTTATAGGTTATACTCTTTATTTTAAATTGGAACTAAATGCAGGAATCAAAAAATAAGATGTTCTACCCACCAACAATCTAGCAGCTCCATGTAATATGCTGTGTTGATTTAAGTATGTAATGAAGGTCACTGTTGCCAATGCCTCTTCCTCCAAGCAGGGCTATAATTTGTGCACCAACCAAAACCAACCAAAGGTCTGCTTGTACCCTGTCTACAGCCTCAGCCTCAATCTTACATAATGTGACTTGCATCTAGCTAGTACCAGGGCAGTACTGTTCATTCCCTAGATTTCTTAAATTGTTGTGGCCACGTATCTTCCCTGCCCTTGGTATAATGGTTCATGAAGAACCTGAAACTCGCAAGAGCAAAATTTCCTCATTACTGCTTAACCAAATCATATTACTAGAATCTACATGCTTATATCATTGAAGCATAGATGGATACAGTTTTATTATGTACACGCCTGGAAATTACTAGCACTGGCCTGGGTTTAATCACTGAATAATTGTGGGTAAATGACCACCATTTACTGGGATAGAAGAAGGAACCTGTGCTAGTGTACAAGTTCCTCATTTCCTTCAATGGCCTACCCAGCATTCTCTCTGCCCATCACTGTCAAAATGTAAGCCCAGTCTTTCATCCACAGAGCTGTATCCCAACGCCCATACCCAATTAGCGATTCAACATTTCTGCCCAAAGAGGTTCTTCATATTGGTCTCTCGGTATTGGAAATGCTCACATTGAACTGTATATAGCATGTGTATCAATATATTTCTGAAGATATAATTAGATAAATTCTAAAATTAACAAGGTGAATCAGCTCTTAGAATGTGAAAATGTAATTTCATTTTTCTAGAATATGGTAAAGTGAACCAAACGTAAGAAAAAAACTTTGCATTTTATAATATAAATATACAACATATGTTTGTGTGTTAAAACACAGCTAGAACTTTTTAAAAGTACAATTGTATTTTATCATTCTTAAGTTGATAATAGGCCACAGATAATAGCAGCTGTGTTACTGCTAAATAAGTAACTGGTCCACATAAGAGGAATCTCCTAGATATTTAGTCCTTGTTTTAAAAATTGCAGCATCATCCCATGCTATACATTAATATAACAGTAAAATCACAGTAATGTTAAATCCAAGTATAATTAATTTTAGTGGATATTTCAAATATAACATTATTTTGTTTTTAATCACCTTATCTCTCAAGATAATTTCCTTTCTGCAGGTAACAAAAACTGTAGAACTGCAGTTTCTTTAACAGCTGCAGCAGAAAATGACATTCATCAAGCTCTGCAACAGAGCTAATGCCTTCCCAAGAGTATAGATTATTAGCATTAACAATTTTTCTGCTCCAAAAAATGAGGTTAAAAACTTGTATTCTGCTATGTTTTGTAGTTTTATGCAGAAATTCTAAAACTGTGATAAATATACATTATATAGTAATACTGCAAACTTGTAATGCAAAATTTTTCTATTGTGCAGCGTTTAATTCCCCCCCAAAAAGCTATAGGTTAGCCAAGTCATTGAGAATACAAATTATATATGACACATAATTTATCTTTATAGGTATTTCATGAATGTTGATAAAGATTAGAATTTTCTACACAAAGATAAAACAAAGATATTCTGTAAATTCTACAGATTTTAATGCAGAATGTATCAATTTAATTTAAAAAATAAATGCTTACTCATAAGGGAATAATTGACAGGTTACCGAGAATTAAAAACAAAAATTTAGCAATCAGATAAAACAATTATGATTTAAAATAAAACAGCAAACTTAGAAATGGTAACATTATATAACATTTATATCTTAAACCAGTAGCTACAAACATTTATTTTGCAGGTTATATAAAGTACAAATAAAAAACACAGCACCTTACCCTTTCTACTTGTCAACCATAGCATGCAATGACGAAACATAGCAGTAACAGATGGCATTGGAATTAGTAAATATGAAAAAAAGGTAAATGGCAGCAGAATGGTGATTGGTTGACAACAGCAATGAAATATGGATGAAATAAATGAGAGCATGTAAATCCTGAGTCAGAAGTCCACCTTTAAATCAAATGTTCCCTCTCATCTCCCATTTAGATTCTATATCAACAAAAGCTGCAACCTTACATGGTCTTTGTGGCTCTCTCTGTGCAGAAAGCACAACAGCAGTTCTTGATATTAAAGACCAGTGGTGCTTTCTTTCTTTTCTTTCTTTCTTTCTTTTTTTTTTGTTGTTGCAATACCCATCAACAAAAACCCATTATTCTTTCTCCCTTCACTGATACAGCCTTTAAATTTTTAATCTGCACATGCTGCCAATGCTAGTTTTTTCCAGCACATATGTATACACTGCAGATATAATTCCCTGCCTAACCCATAGTGCTCCTGAGTCCAGAATGTTCTCTGTACATTTCCAAGCACTTCAATTTCTACAGTTTTTTAAATTACTCTATTAATTAAACATCCGAACATTTTCTGTGATTGAATCAATGTAATAAGGAGCTTTTCTTTCAGCTCACCCTGGAAATGGAAGGTTTTCTGATCAACAGTTATTGTGAAGGTGCTGTCGTCTTCATCATCTATACCAATCACAGCTCCCTGTGAAACAAAGAGCAAAAATCCTGATAAGCAAAGCAGTGACATCACAGCAGCATGCAGTCTATTTCTACAAGACTAGAATGCAAAATTCAGACAAATTTTCTTAGGCTTACTGATTCAGTTTCTAAAAATTAAACATTGCTTGTTAGACTAATTGTATTTTATGCACATTATATATTGTAGCTTTTCAAATATGACACTGCAGCATTTTATTTCAAAACTGAAAGGATAGGGATTTTTTGGCAGGAAATCACAAACTAAAAAAATAAATTACTTTTCCACATATATGAGAATTAGGCTCCTTCAAAAAATTATAATTTCATACAGGTATGCTTAAATACGTCTTATTCTATTGTTTTCAATCTATTATTGCAATCTATTATTGCAATTGCATAGTTATTTGGATTCCATATAACTTTTAATTATAATGCTGTTTTATTTTCTAAATGGCAACAAGATTAGACTGGAAAGTTGAGGCAGGCAAGGGGACTGCAGCACAAGAAGACTGGAGAGAAAGATTAAGATCAGAGAGGTGTTGGGGAAAAACAGTGAAGAAAAGTCATGGAAAAGAATTAACAGTGTGGAAAGATTAAATGAACAAAAGAGAGGGATGAATATGTAGGGAGACACATAAGGGGGAACATCTGAAGACAAGAAAGAAGGGAAGAGGCGAATAGAGACAAGCAGAGGGAGACTAATGCTTTACTAAGGCAGGTGAAAACAAAACGCAGTGGGCATGGAAAGAAAAAGAATGCTGGGAGCTGTATGGTGGGGTGGGCTATTGTAGGCTACCTAACTGGGCTGCATTTTGACCAGATATTGCACTTGCTGTGTTCCTGTCATGCTAGAAGAATAGTAGTCCAGAAACCACAATAAATAATCTATTCTTTGGTTATGCACTTTGTTAAGTGGACCGAAATGATGATCAAATGATGATCTCAGGCACAACCAGTGGATCAAAATTAACAGGGTGAAATTTAATAACAGTGATCTAGATAGGAAAAAATTAATAGCACAAATACACGTAGTCCTCGACTTACAACAGTTCATTTAGTGGCCTTTCAAAGTGACAATAGCACTGAAAAAAGTAACTTATAACACGACAACTACAGCATCCCCATGGTCATGTGGTCAAAATTCAGACGCTTAGCAACCGACTCATATTTATGCCAGTTGTGATGTCCCAGAATCATGTGATAACCTTTTATAACCTTCTGACAAGCAAAATCAATAGAGAAGCCAGATTCACTTAACAACCATATTATTAATTTAACAAGTGCAATGATTCACTTAACAACTGTGGCAAGAAAGGTCATAAAGTGGGATAAAACTGTTTTAACAAATGTCTCACTTAGCAACAGAAATTTTGGGCTCAATGACTATAAGTTGAGGACTACCTGTACAGGATGAGGGAGTAGTAGTATGTGGAAAGATTCTAGGTGTTTTACTAGATCACAGACTGAATCCAAGCTGATACCCAAACTGGTAAAAAGGCAAACACTTTAGGATACATTAAAAGGATCATAAAGTGGAGATCAAAGGAGATAACTGTCACATTCTACTTAGGGCAAAGTCTCACTGAAAATTATATTATATGTTTCAGGCTCCCAATTCAAAACAAAAACAAAACATTTACAAAGTGACCTATCAAGAACTGGTTAAACTAGATTCTATTTAGCTAACAAAAGAGAAAATTGAGGGTTATATTAGAACTGGAAAAACTAACTTGAGGTGTGGTTAGCATAGATTTTTATGCTACGTTAAAGTCAAGATGGATTTTAAAAATCACTATATGAGATGCTGTACTAAATGTATGGAACAAATACAAATCCCAGCTGTGTCCAAAAATAACTTTATTGGTCTTAGCACAGGAAACATTTTATAGAAGAGGAACAGAGGACAGAGGATTTATTAATACAGGAAGATGAAGACTTTAAAATGAAGTAAAGCAAACAACTGACCACAGAAGATCATAGTTTTCATACACACAAAAGAAATATTTAATCTAAAAAGGGTAATTAGAACTGAGAAACATAAAATGGAATCTGAAAACGAGTAATGTACAAATGATGAATGTGCTATTGCAAAAATGTATAAACATTAATATTTTATTGGGACTTATGCGTACTGAATTAGGAAACACCCATGGAAGATTAATTTTACAAATTGTAATAATGGCAAGGTTATTCCATGCACAAAGTATTTAACATACAAAGGACAAATAGATCTTTAGCATTAGTGGAAGTGGCAAAACTGCACTGTTTGGCCAGGGAGAAAAAAATACAACTTTTTATAAAAGGCTGGAAACCTTTTACGGACTTGCAAAAAAGTGAAGGAATGATTTCTGGATTTAATGGTTGAAAAAGATGAGAATTTAATGTGGGGTGAAAGGATTTCTGGAAAAGATAAGAGGAAGGAAGGAAAATAGGTTTATCAGTATCAGTTGAAGAGACAGTGAGAAGTCATTGTAAATTCACAACTTGTTTTCTTTTTTCTTTTCTTGCATCTTTTTCTTCTATCTTTTTTCTTTAGATTTACCTTTTACTTTCTGTAACTAATAAATGTCATTACAGGTAGTCCTTGGCTTACAACCACAACAGAGCCCAAAATTTATGTTAAGTGAGATATTTGTTAAATGATTTTGGCCCCATTTTGCTACCTTTCTTGCCACCGTTGTTAATTAAATCACTGCAGTTGATAAGTTAGTAACCTGGATGTTAAGTGAGTCTGGATTCCCCATTGACTTTGCTGATCAGAAGGTCATTAAAGTGGGTCATGTGACTTTGGGACACAGCAACGGTCATAAATATGAACCAATTGCCAAGTGTCTGAATTTTGATCACATGATTATGAGGATGCTACAACGATCATAAGTTGCTTTTTTCAATGCCATTGCAACTTTGAACGGTCACTAAATGAAGTGTTGTAAATCAAGGACTACCTATATTAAATTCTTGATAAGTATAAATTTAAAGAACCTGAGGGGTGACAGCAGGTTGTGAGACTAGGAGCGCTAAGGGAAAGAGAGCATAACACAGTGCAGGGAGACTAAGGGAGAGAGGATGTAGGTCCATGCAAGTGCAAGAAATCCAAGGAAAAGATAACAACAATGTCCTGTAAGGAGGGTATTTGACTTTGTGCATGGGAAGACTGGAGCTGATTAACCAGTCAGCTGAACTGTGAACTTGCGAACTGTGACCTTTCCCTGCTAGTTTCCCCATTGATTTTTTCTGGTGGGAAGTCAGCTGAGATTACAAACTGCAATCATATGACTAAGGGACATTGCAATTATCATAAATATAAGCTGGTTGCAGCCCAAACTACAATCACATGAACATGGTGGTGACACAACAATGACCATAACTTTGAGGACTGGTTATAACTATAACTCATTCAACACCATTATTTCTGGGATCTTCATAAATGAAGTTAGCATTTCATGATGTGAATTAATTTTAATTAATTTTTTGTAAATGATTACAAACTTTTGCAGAGAGAAGACTCTTTGACAAAGCCCAGTGGGTCAAATGGGTTGCCCTAGCAGTCTGGAAGCTCCTCATTCTATTCAAGTATTAAATATAGTATAATCATTATTTTAAACAGCTCTTAGATTCTTAAAGATACAGCCATCTTCAAAGAACGACAAATCAATATTAGAACAAGAAAAAGTAGAAGAGAAGCTATGCTTTTTGACAGATTACTATATTTTTGTTACATTAAAATAAGTAAAATTCTCTTAGTGATTAATATTTTCTTGCCCTACTAAAATGTCTCAGGAAATTGTTCATTTTGATTTTTTTGAACTTAAAGCATACTTTGAATAAATGACTATAGATGCAATGTCTGGTAAATATACCTGCAAAGGGATGACATATAGAAACACCAATTACTTAGTTCAGAGGCAAATACACATATGTGCAGTATGGCAGTATTAATTGTCAATAAATAGGCCTCTTGGCGAATACACTGTTTTACTAACTCACATGGCATAGGTTTATTTCCCAAAGTAGTGTCCTTTTGCACTTCTGACCATTTTTTCTACCCCATGCCTTATTAAATCTAAATGACTTGATTTGGATTTAAAATTAAATCATTTGGATGATTTAAGAAATCAGAAAGATAATCAAAAATTCCAATGGTTAATTATCAATGATATTAGAGATAAGTAAGAAGAATTGGCAGAACTGAAAATTTATGCCAATATTTTAAAGACAGACTTTCCAGCTGGTTTTTAACATAAACAGAAACAAGAAAAACTGTTGTAACATGCATAATAAATTTTAATTCTAAGTCCTGATTAAAATTCTGATGGGTGTTGGCCTTAAAGTAGACTCACAACTATGTCTTCAAAAGTGATCATACATATGTACACTCTCAAAAAAAGCTGCTTCACACACAAGTTACTAGCGTACTTTAACTATATATTTTAGGGAGAACTGTGTTCTGTGCTGTCCTGAAAGATTCTGGAAAAATATTAATACCTTGTCCATGCTAGAAAATTAATATAATTGATATGTTATACAGGGTACACTTAGAGAAGAAATACATACAGCCTCCTTCAAACATGCACACATTTCAGAACAAGACACAGACATTACACAAAAACACAATAGTTATTGTGACATAGCTTGCTATATAAATATACTTAATTTGTAAGCCATGTTTCACGTGGATCCAACCAAATGTGGTTTATTTAACAAACCATTGTTAAAACAATCCAGTCATACCCAGATTCAAGCTGAACAGCCAAACTGAATCACAGAAAACTGACATTGCTCAGTATGATTAGTCCAAGACATTTTTCTATCTGAGGTGAACCAGCAATGTGCTCCATTTAGCCAACTCTCTCTGAGGTAAGTCTGTTTCATCAGGTTGTCTTAAAAATAAGCCCTTTAGCTTCTGGAGGGAAGGTAGAATATAAATACAAATAAAAAATATTTGTAAACATTTAGATAATTATACATTAAGGGTTAAAAATTCAAAATTGGAAAAAGAAACACTGATTCTATTTTGTCCAATCAACATGCCATATAACACTGCAAAGAAAATGCACAGAAACATGATGCATTTCTTGTCAGAAAAATATAACACTGAATTTAGGGAAACTTACTACTAGGTAAGAAAATATATAATTGCCAATTCATATTTATTGACATACTTTTTAAAAATCAAATTCTGTTCAATATCATTTCGGCAAAGTATGAAAATAACTATAGCAATTTTCTCCCTCATTCACCTATCTTCTGATTGCTGTATAGACCTTAACTTCACAGTCTATCCAAAACAAGAAAACAGGATTATTATATTACAGGAATATCATATACGACCATAACTTTCTCCCAATAATGTAGGAACTTTCATCATTACTGTTTGTATTATCATAGATAGAATGGATATTCTATTTCTCAGAAATAGAAACAAAAACAATTTTCAAGTAGTAATTCAAAAAGTTCAGACAAGGCGAACTGGACATGTTATTTCTTTATTTGAAAGCTTAGCAGATTGGCCATGGGTACTCTTGAAACCTGCTCCATATAATCATACAGATTACAAATACTCTATGACTGAGTAATTATATGTATTTATATTAAACTTGATAACTCAGTGACATGTTGGGTTATTTTTTGACCGAAAGGTAATGAAGCTTGATGTGACCAGAATGAATGATAAATTTAGGTTGACATTTTTTTCACCCCAATGCTTAATAGTTCCATGATCATCTGAGAATCATAAATAGAAAAATAATTGTAGTAGGAAATAAACTTCAATAATAAGGCAATATTTTCTTACTGAAACAGCTAAATGGAATGACCACAAGCAGGCAAAAAAACTGGAAATAAGACCAACTTCTAATTTTCTGTTGACTTCCTCATTGACTTCCTTTGTGGGAGGCTTGAAGGCAGCATCAGCAATCACAATCACATGACCATAGGGATGCTGCAACAGCCAACAACTTTGGAAATAAAACTAGTCTAAACATTGTGGAAATTTCAATTCCATAGGAGTAATGGGTGCTGGATTTTTTACACATTATTTAAGTTAACAGATTTTAGATAAATCGATTCAAAAATTGTTGCAGTATAATGCACTGTTTGGCCTGACTTGAAAGTACAAACAAACACATGAGTTTTAGTACCATATAAAAGAAATGTAAAGTTGATTTATTTATATATTTTTTAAAAAACATAGAAATAAGCACATAAGTCATCTCAAGTTTCCAGCCCACAACTATATATCCAACAAATACTTACCCTCAGTCTAACACAGCCTCTGCGTGATCCTCGCATCATTTTATCTTTTGACTGAAATAGAAAAAATATTCATTTCAAAAAAGGTTGTAAAATGCAAAGCAAGAGATTGAAATTGTATTTACTTTTTGTTTTTATTGCACTGAAAAAATATCAGAAGTCACCAGATTTTGCTCTTTCTCCTTGCATTTTCTTCTTTCTTTCTTTTCTTTCTTTCTCTTTGTTTTCTAATGTTTGGGGTTTTTTTCTATTTTTATTTTATAATGAAACTTAACAAAAATAGTTCATCAACTGTTGATATCAATTCTGTAGTTCTTAACATGGTATACACATAATGGAAGAAGATATACCAGTTAACACACAGTATATGCATTCTGACCATACTGTAACACAGATAGTCCTCGTGTTATGATGGCAATTGGGACTGGAATTTCCATCAGTACGCAATGCAGTCATAAAGTACAATCATGTAGTGATGGCAATTCCAGCAATCCCAGTTGCTGTCATAACCCAGGACAGTGCAGGCCATTAAATGAGGACCCCATGGGAACACCATGTAGAAAGAGGCAGGAATCTCAGGTAATCAGACCAGTGGGTGAAAGCTGCAGGTGAGAACGACAAGTGTGAGGCTACTAAGCAGCAAGGGGAAGGGATAGGTGCTGGGGCAGGTGCTAGGGAACAGAGATGAGTGCTGCTGCTCTACCAGAAAGGGGCTAAAAGTCCTCCCCACCCTACTGCACTGACAGCTGCAAGGCAAACATCCCACAGTGATGTTTCCACAGTATCTATCAGGAAATTCCTGATAGTTGCTTAGCCAATGGCCTCTCACACAGCATGTCAGTTACAAGTGGAGGCGGTGGTGAAGGCACCGTGCACAGCATGGCCAACAAATGATGCAGGACTTGAGGCTAGCCAGGATTGGCGAGCCTTGGCAGAGTAGAAGCAAGTAAAAAGATGACAAAAGTTAACTGGGAGTGGTGGGCAGCATGGAGATCATAAGTGTGAACTGGTCACCATGCCCTCAAAATTTTATCATGCAACTCTAGGGATACTGTGGTGGCTGGAACTTCAAAGAACAGTAATACGTCAATTTTTCAGTGCCATCGTAATTTTGAACAAATGGGTGCAACCCAAGGACTACCTGTGAAATCTAGAAAGATCTACAAAGAGGACAAGAATGGCTGCAAAGTGTTTGTTTTTACTTTTAAAAAGAGTGAAGGGAATAAAAAGGATGAAGATATTTCAAAGCCCATTTATCTCAGTATGACAGAACATAAACTTTTCCCAGACCTATTTACATGGTTCGTTAATAGAAAAAGCTAATAGAATTGGGCAGTGATCCAAAATCAAACCATAACAAGGGATTTGACAGATAGGAAGATGCACAGATAACTCCTACTGACAACACTTTAATGCAGCTACCATATATCATTTTCTCATGCAGCTGCTCCTAAACAGAATATATAAAAATAAATTTCAAGAGATCCAATGAAAGTAAAGGCATAACACTGACATTTTATAACTAAAGCTAAAATTTTAACAATACCAGATATTTACCTTGTTAGTTTAATTGCAAACATAATTGGGAATCACATTCCGAATTTTATTGATAGTTAAGTGTTGCAGTATCTAAAAGTTACTCGCTGAGCATTAGTCACGTAGCAGAAATGGAGTCATACCTGAAAAAAGGCCGAAGGCAAACAAAACAACTCCATATTAGGCAAAGAACTGCAAGAACCAAATAAGCTCCAAAGCTCCCTTATCTCTAAAGTTAGCAGTGACTACTCAATAAAAGAGAACGTGACCAGTCCTCTGGGCGCTCTCATCAAGAAGATTTCATTGTGTCCGTGTAGGTTCTTCTTAATCGATGCGAGGTCCGCGTCACCTAGGCGGGTGGTCGACAACTCTGCCGTTCCCGCCGGGTATCTCTCCACTCGGTGTCTAACAAAGTCACAGACTGGTGACCCGACTGATTCTTGTCCAGGGATACGTCGGCCCGACTCCTTATACTACGCCCGGGAAGGCAAGCGCTTCGTAAGTATGGGCTCCTCAAAAATCCAAAGGTTCTTCCAAACATGTGGAGGAACTTTCTCTATATCGGGAAAGCTAACAACCTGCAAAAGTTAACGCACAACTATATATCACCCTACGAAGAGAACAAATTTCTCATTTTCCTCCTATACACTTCATAAAAAATTGCACGCTTATCCTGAAGAAGCACTCTCAAGTCTTCTACCATGGACACGTATGGGCAAATGGCTCCATTAATCCCCCCAGAGCTCCTCCAGGATATTTATGTGTATGTGCAAGCCCTAATGACTCATAACGACGAGCATGTGGTCCAACTTTTCGGAACTAAATCCACAGACGGAACAATCCGGTGAAGATACATCGTCTTCCAAACTTGACACTGTTCCAATTTCTGTCTTCCCTAATACCTTCTTCTACCCCTCTTCTCTATATCCCCTGTACTCCGCATGATCTGTATGATTTACTAAGTGATCTACAGGTCCTGCTGAATAAATCAAATGCCCCCTCTTTCCTGGCCCATATCACGAAGTCACCAAACCTACCTGGTCTTATCAGAAGCAATCAAAAAGCCGAGAAGCATGTTACTGCATGCCCAATTACTATTAAAGCACCTATGCCTAATTGCACTCAAGCTTTTCAGAGCATGAATATTTTTCATCAAACAAAAGGGGCCCGTGTATAAACAATTTGGAATTACCATGCTGAAGCAACAGCCATTATTCAACCATGCCCCTACTTTGTAGCAAGCAGAGTAAAGGCTTAGCTCAAAGGGCACCAACCAGAGGGATTCAGCTGCTGAACTGGCCAAATTGATGTTACTCAATTATTCACTTTGCACCTTGGAAATATTTGCAGTATCGGTGGACACCTTTTTCGCGGGTTTATTATGGCAACTCCACAAAAGGTGAATCCACCAAACACTGTAAGTAATCATTGTATTCGAACCTTCTACAGTAGCTGGATGTCCAACACACTAAAAACAGGACATTGGCCAGCGTATATTGCACCGCCTTGCGAATTTTGCCATAAGGATCCATTGTTCACAAATTTGGTATACCATTTAATAGTCAAGGGGCAGTTATCGTTGAAAAGAGCTAAAACCAAACCTGAAGTTAGCTCTTCAGAGGCTTATATGGGGGTTAAAGTGCGCCACGACGAGGCCCCCCAACCTCCCAGCACTTGCAAAACCATTTCTCAAACGTATGCCTCATATTACGTTGAACTTTCTGAACCTCACTGGAACCCCTCCTCTTCACCCCGCATCTCGACATTTTTCGAAAACCTCCTGTCCCCTTCCAGACCCCTTGTTTTTACAGGCACCACCAGATCCTGCTTGAAAGGACCAGCAGAGCTATAACATGGGTCGAGGCTACGCCGCTATCCAATTGCCTATTCAAAGTTTTGTGATTCCAGCACGCTGCGTTCGTCCTTTCCAATCCCATCTTACCACGACAAACGCCTAATGACACATCTGATTGTCAACCAGATATGTTATCCGCTGCTTGTTTTTTGGCGCCACATCAATATCAAACCCACACCGCGCCCTATCAAGTATGCTGGACGTCAAAGCGCCCAGGCGTGAATTATTAACTCAACTTCGCCCATATGACTCGTTTAGACTTATTTTCCCGCAGCTGCAGTTTGAATTTGCGAAAATGCTTCATTGGTGTTATTCCTGATAAAGGACTTTATTTAATTCTGCTTCCCGACCTCCCCATAACCTCATCCTCATATGTATATAATTGCTATTTTTACTTCTGTCCTGGGACACTGCTCAAACAGCAGATGATAAATATCAATGTTCGCGGCGTCGCGGACACATTCTGTAAAAAATTGGTATGTGAAACGACCGGTTATATGTCATGGACCTCCACACCACCGCCTACTACCTACACTCTCCATCGAAGAATCTACACCAGAAAAAAATGCGATTTTGGACAGACATTTCTGTCCCGAACACTTCGCCCCCTGTAATAACATCACTATAACCCTTTCTATCAAGGGCAAGGACTCTTATGGGATTTCAAGGCTGAAATGGGGAGGATGTATGATCCTTCAGGTTATGATTATGCAATGTATTTCCTCTCCAAGACATGTGACCCTACCATGTACTAACCCTATAGGACTAATTCAAATATCAAATCTTCTTTTCTACAACCGTTAAGCAATCCTACTATCACTTTCTCTTAATCTTTCATCACATATGCCTTTTTGTAACGCCACCCCCCATCCATTTTTACTCACCAACCCTGTTGGGCTCTGCATATCTTCCACTCCACCCTTTTACGGAGGCGGTAGCCTCATCAGAGGGCTTTTTCAAACCAAAGCCACCGATCTTCAATGTAAATGAAGTAACATCTACCATTACCGTTACCTCTGTCCATAGGTGTGGATGTTGTTTAGTAACATTCCCTCCAATGATTCCCAGTTTGTCATAATGTTACTCACTATAAATGCCAGATCTGCTTAGGAAAGGACGAACAGTAGCACTGGAGAAGAGAGTCTACACTTCTTCGGAGGACGATTAATGTCGATGTTAAAGGACAACTTATTTTGTGCCGGATAACACTTCTATTGGCACTGTTCCACAGGTGCTACGCCTGATGTATCCGGAGATGTAACTTATACAACAAAGGCCTTGCATACAAGTATGTCTGTTACCAAAATTGAATTATTAAGGATCCCGAATTTGTCTCCCTTCTAGAACTGAGATGCTTTTAGCAGCAAGAGGGAATTGTAACTGCTCTACATTATCGGTTTTGCTAGGTTTGGGAACAAGTAGGAGTTGGCACAGGCATTAGGCCTCTCATTCTATACCAATCTCAAATAAGTAGACTATCGGCTGAAATAGATGAAGACTTAAAAAACCTTAGAAGTCTCCATTCTCAAGCCACTGCAGGAAATCACTCACTCCCCTAGCTGAAGTTGACTATAAACAGAAGACGCTGAGTGTTATTTTTAAAACAAGGAAGCCTTATGCTGCAGCTTTTAAGAGAGGACTGTTTTTCTATTTGCGAGTCATCTGGAGTAGTCACAGATTCCTTAAATAAATTAAGGAACGACTGAAGAATAGAGAGATTAGAACGGGCAGCAGTCAATGGGATGTTCCTCATAAAATCATTGTATTCAAACTATCAATGGTTAACTACATTGTCTTTCTGGCACTTATAGACCACATCATAGTGCTAATATTACTTTCTAACTGTACTATGGGTACCTTGCAATGCTTTCATTAAAAAATAGATCATATAATGTTTTGCGGGTAATCGAACTAGATGATGACATGAATGAAGTCTATTCGACAGATACTTCACACAAAGAGTCAAGCCTTACAAAATGGGCCATATGGAAACAGGCCTTGTTACAAATTTTCTGATATGTGAGGAGGAGTGGAACCTATGATACGATGACAAAGAAGAATATGATCTCGTCTATAATGGACTTTGGGGAAGCCGATGGGTCGGAGTGAAACCGCTCGGCACAATAGTAAGAAATTGTACTATCATAATAATATGATTAAAAATCAGACCGAAGATGTTGCAGAATCTAAAAGTTACTCTGAGCATGAGTCACAGTGAAGGTACCAGAGAAGATGAGCTCCTGAAAAAAGGAACGGCAACATAACAATACTACCAAATTAAGGCAAAAGAAATGGCACAGAACAAATAAGCTTCCACTAAACTGGCCTCCCTTATCGTCTAAAGTTAGGTGACCTCACTCAATAAAAAGTAAGAACAGTGACTCCAAAGGCCTCTGGGCGCTCTTCATCAAAGATATTCATTGTGCGTTGTTCTTCTAATCGATGCGAGGTCGGTCACCAGGGGTGGTGGTCGAACTCTGCCAGGTCCGCGGGTGATCCTTCCACTGCGGTGTCTAACAAACTTCACAGTTAAGTATCTATACTATATACAAGTGTCATATTCATGTCAAGAGGAATTTGATCCAGCTCACCTGAACAACTTATCAGATCAAATAAACTTATGTTTCAGTGAAAGAAGAGATTAATGCAACTGAATGCTTTTTTTGTGTATAATGCTTTCAATTCAATGAAAATAATCACCTTTTCCCAAGCATGCTTTTAGTTTTTGTCCACATACTCTCACTTAACACTTTATGAGCTCATTCGCTATTCCTAAGAAATAGTCTTTAATAGAATGAGGGAGAGAAACTACAAGTAAGGATGAAAGAATATGGGAGATGAACAATAAAAGTTTGAAAAAAATCAATCCATTTTCCCTCATAAAACAAGAATGAAGAACCTATAGGAAGTTTGATTCTCAGAACTTTGTTGTGTAATTAAGCAAGATAGTGAAAGTTCAATCCTTGTCTTATCTTTCATAAAACTTGTTTCCATAAAATGTTTGCTCCACAGGGAAAAAAGAAACAACAATTTTGGTTGGGAAGTGTGTGTGTAGCAGGAGATTAAAATTATTGACTATACATACATTTGAAATAAAATGGTACAAGTAAATCTCCTTCAAGTCAAATTCAGTTCCTAATGTCTCTGTGGATGCATGGTTTTTTTTGATAATGGCAGAGAAATGATTGTCATTGTCATGCATTGCCATTTTCTTCTGAAGGATTTGTTTGTTTCACTCCACAAAAGAATTCTACATTTCCCTATGCATAACACATATTAGTGATGTTTGTAAAGAAAAATTAACAATTAGAAAAAAACAAAATATGTTTTGACTATCTGTGCAGATATAAAAGAACCACTGTGCAGAGGGAACCACTGCTATCCAAGGTTTCTCCTGCTTGAACATCTTATAAATCTTATCTTATACATAAATCTTATCTTATAAATCTTATCTAGGAAAGCATTTGTACAATTACATATTTTTTCACTTGCATTGCATAAAATCACTCATACATTCATCAATTTACAAGCAGACTATTGCAATTTACCCTATACGGGGCTATCCTTGAAAACCATCTGAAAACTTACACTGATTTAACACAGTTACTCTGGTAGTCATGTGCATGTATACCCCTATAGCATGTTTACTCCAGGAGGTGCACTGGCTGTCAGTGGAGTTCAAGGTTAGGATTATCACTTTTAAAGCCCAGCACATGTCTGATGTCGGTTATCTTCAGAACTGCTTGCTCTAAGATCCAATGCCCTGCTGAAGAACCCATTCCCATAAGGAGTTGCATTTGCAAAAACCCTGAAGTAGGGCATTCTCAATGTTGGCACACCTCCTGTGGAATAACTTGTCCATGTATATATAAACCACAGATACAAACCCTATTAACTTTTCCAAGAACCTGGTTCTGAGAATGAGATTTGGGAAATGTGAAGTCTGCAATTTATCACACTGGATTATGCTAGTATATTTATTAATTGTTTACTCCTTATTTTTGCTGCATGCTATCCAGGTTATTTTGAGTAAAGCAACACAGAAATGTCAGCAAATAAATAAATCTGCTGGTATTAATAACAAAATCCCAAATAAATAGTCTACAGTATTCTTTTCTGAACAGAGAATTTGGTACAGTTCACAGCAAACATAGAATTTATCCATCAATACCCTTCGCTATATATCTATAATTTAGTTTTATTTCCATATGGAATTTTTTAATTCTTTTTTGTCCCCAGAAAAGTAAAATTTTCACAAAGTAATCAATTAAAAGTAAAATAGTAAAATTTTGCAAACTTACAAATAATTTAAGAATTTAAAAGTGATTCATTGAACAATTTCTTCTCTCTACATATTAGTACAAAAAGTAATCTTGTTAAATTACTAGAAGTTAAGGAACTATTTATTAAACCAAAGCAGACAAATATCAACTATTAAAAAAACTGACACAGGAAAAAGGTTCTGATCTGGCAGGATATTTATTTGCCTTGTATTAGACACAATTACACAAACTCTTAGATAATCTCTTAGTTCTAACTGTTGAAGCAGTTCTTTGCTCATATTACAAAAATGTTTCATTGCAGAAAAAAACCCTCGTCAGATTTCCAAGCCTCCCAAATCCATTTAAACTGAAGTTGCTATTATCCAATCAGTACAATTTTATTTCTCTTAATGCACTTATGCTTTGTTTTACTACTGTAAAATACATGATACTTTGATCCCACCAGTTTTCTAATATATTTTACTGTGGTTTTTACTTATTGTCTTGTACTTTTTCTTTTCATTTGTAATAAAATACAGTCTATAACTGTAATAAAGTACCTCTGAACCCATTCTAAAACTTCCAAATGTTGTAGAAGTGTACTTTGTTACAACACATTAAAACATTGTAACATAATTTTCCTGAATGAGATCGCTTCATCGCCCTTTCTTTGAAATAATCTGATATTACATGTTCCTTCAGATCAAGTGCTTTAACTTAAAGCAGAAAATATGTGCTAAATAAGAAACCAGTTATTTCACATTTCTGCTCTTGGAGGTTTTTTGTGCTTTCTGATTGGTTTTAATCCTGTAAACTGCTTGTTTACTTTGTTCTCAGTCTATATAACAAGAAAGGAGGTAGAAGGCCTTCCAGAGTGCTCCCTAGCATTTTTATGTATCTGAGTTAATTAACATTTATGTAAATACATAGGTTCATACAAATTTATGACATATAAATATAAAGCTTTAAACGAGTTGTTACTTTATTTCCTGAACATATATTGATAAGCAAATTATTTCCTAAAATAACATGATTTATGTTCTTTACAGATTAAAAGGGACTCAAGAACTAGAACAAAACTAGTAAACACAATAATGTTTCCAGATATTTTGGACTATTCATCCCATATAATTCATCTAGCATGGCTGATAATTAACAATAACAATGTATAGTTTAAATATCCAGAGAAAAAAAGCTGTGTAGATTTAAATAGGATAATCTCAAAATCATACATCAGAACTAGCACCTATCACATTCTGCTAAAAGCATCAGATTGGGTATATTTCTATCTCACTCAGTATTATTTCATGCAACTTCCACTTATTTTCCTATTTTAACTTCTATTCCAATAATATCTATATATATCAATGATCACTTACAATCTACACATTTTTTATTATTATAAATCATACACTTAAGATTACTAAACAACTACTTTTGTAGGGAAAATATTACACAATAATAAATTAAGAAATTAACTTCTTCCTCCTGTAGTAGTTGGAACATTCTCACTGATAGTTTTGTTAATTTGCTTGTTTTATGTATCCTGCTGTTTGGGCTATTGAGATTTTTGCCTAAGTGTCTATTATTATTTTTATATTTTTACATTACTGGTATAAATTCACTGCATATACTCTTGAATTGTTCCCTGAAGATAGCAGTTTAGCAATTATATACAAAAAAAAGAAACTGGATACTGGAGTAACAGGCAGAAAAGATTACTGTTTCTTTATACAATAGTGAACTTGATGCATATTCTATAGTATATCATAACAAAACCAGAGGAGTTGTAGAAATAACGAAGAGAATTGGCCAGGATATAAAACAGATAACAAAAAATTAGCAATCAATTTTAAATTAAGTCTTTCTGAAGGAAATGTATACAAAGTAGCAACTGAAACTAGCCCCATAAAAAACAGCAATTTCTACAACTTCCATAATATTTAAATGACCGAATATATAGTTTGAACAAATTAAAATCTAATAAGATGAAGGGAAGAGAGAAATTAATATACGATGAAGTATGGTACACAAAAAGACATGAACAGTCAATTTTACTCAATTTTTAAAAATACTTTTAAAAAGTTTAAAACTTAATCTTTAAAGTTTGGTGTACAGTTTAAAACATCAGTCTAGAAATTGGGAGACTGTGTTCTAGTTCTGCCTTAGGCACAAAGCCAGCTGGGTGATTTTGGGCCAGCCCTAAGGAAGAGGCAATGGCAAACCATTTCTGAAGAAAACCTTGCCAAGAAACCATAGGGACTGAGTTTAGGTAGTCTCTGAGAATCAAACATGATTGAAAAGAAAAAAATATTTTTTTTATTAAAATAAATATAATTTTACATTAAATGCAGCTAAACAGGAGGCGGAAGAAATATAGGCTAATAAGTGAGTTACTATAGATTATTTTTCACTAGCACATGAAAAAATGCCTGTTTTAATGTAGTCTGTAAATGGGATTTGCTGGCTATTGCAGTACAGAGATTATGGTAACTGAATTTTTTTTAGACAGATTGCTGCAAGAAAAGAATAGTGGTATCTCATGAACATTTATCCTGCCATAACTGTTACCATTTTTCATATTTTTTTTCTTATTATTTAATGGATTTTTCATCCTTCAGAGAAAAGTTAGTTTCACCTGTTATACAAAATTATCAAAAATATCATACTAGCACACATAATAAGCCCTACCTCAGTTTAAGGCTTAACAGATGGGAGCTTCAGCAAGTTCACTGAGAATTAATTTCAAGTTTGCACAAGTTAGACACTTAAACTAAGTGGAAAGAAATTATGTACATATACGATAATCTTATTATCCAGAAATGTAGTATTTCCATCCTCAAATACCATCACAGCAACAGTTCCAGTCTTTATCAAGGGAAGTTATTATTACTGAGTCTTTAATACGTCTTTACTAAGAGGCGATCGACCTGTTTTCCAAAGCAGGGATCTTCAACCTTGGCAACTTTAAAATCTGTGGACTTCAACTCCCAGAGTGGGAGTTGAAGTCCACAGGTTTTTAAGTTACCAAGGTTGGAGACCCCTGTTCCAAAGCCCCTTGAGGGCAGGGCAACAAGTCAATGCAGCAATGTAGAATTAAGGAGAAATTTCCTGACAGTGAGAACAATTAAATCAGTGCAAGGGCTTGGCTCCAGAAATTGTGGGTGGTCCATCACTGGAGGTTTTTAAGAGATTCGACAGCCATTTGTCTGGGACGGTATAGAGACTCCTGCGTGGTTGGACTAGAAGACCTCCAAAGTCCCTTCCAATTCTGTTATTCCATAACAGGGAAAACTACCTATGCCAAAAGAAAGAAGAGTCCCCTTTCCACACTCCCGCTGATCTATTTGGGACTAGCGTGGTTCTTTTTTATCTCTTAAAGTAAGCAGTGCACTCCAAAGACCGGGTTGGGCACTTTATCCTCCTCCCCACTTCAGCCGCGGTATGTTAAATGTTAACTCTCCCGCACGCTCCTTTCATATAAATCTTCCAAACTTGACTCCCCATTGGACACCAGCAGGATTGCACCTATCCCGATTGGCTTTCCGGTACGACACGCCCCCTCTCAGAACCCCCCCCTCCCTAAATCTCCTATCCCTACCAAGTGCGCAGCTTGACGGGCTGCTTCCGCCTCCCCCCCCACATATATACACATACATATATACCCTGCACACTTCGTCCCCACACATACACATATATACACATACATATATACCCTGCACACTTCGTTTATGTTCCAGCGCGGCCCCTCCTTCCATATTCACCGTGTAATAGGAAAGCAGTCCAGCGTTGTAGTCGAGCACGAACCAGCGGTACTGCCAACCTTTCATCAGGTTGGTCCATTTGCTCAGCGGACCTTCCATGATGGACGCCATCTTGGGAGCCGGTAAGATGCCAAACAGCCCACTAAAGGGGAAACGCCGGTCTCGCGAGCGGGGGTTAAAGCGAAAGGGAGGGGGCGGGAGAGCGAGCGGAAAGAGCGCGAGCACCATCAATGAGCGACGTCTGAGGGAAGCAGCGCGAGACGAGGAGGAGCAAAACGGCGAGACTAATAAATTGGGCGGGGATATAGGAGAGAGGGGGCGTGGCTTTGTCGTGTGGCTGTGAGGTAATGAGAAAGCCCCCTCCCAAAAAAACAATCATAAAGGGGCGAGTGTGTGGGGTCCCTTTCGTCCCAGTGAGACCGAGGATGCGGACATCAACTGGGATTTCAAGCTGCCTGCTTGGAGCAAACGTTCATTTACGTTGTTGGCACTCCGTTTGAGATCCAGGCCGATTGTATTTGGATGTTAAATTCATTAACGTCAGAATAAAATCAGATGTGGGGAGAGAGGACCAAAAGGGGGAAAAATCCTCTTTATTTCAGCTTGTTCCTGAACTAAGATTTCTTTTAGTCAAAACAAAGTATAAGGAGTTGAAATTCCTCTTTCCTAAAGTGGCTAATATCGACAGCCAGGAGTCGATGGGTCTTTTTCCAAGGGATCATTGTTGTTATTATTTGTAGTACTATATTATATATGACAGTATTTTCATATAATAAATGCTTGGGGTTGGTGAGCTGAAGAGTTTACCATAAAATAATCTGTTTGAGAACAAAGTTGAGCTCTTCTAGGCAATATTATCTGCTTTCCTGTCTTCCCCTGAAAGAAAGTAAAAAACGGAAGTGGGGAAAGTGAGTGATGAATCAAAGCAGTTCAACTCTTACCCTGAAAAGATGGCAGTTGAGGCAAGAAGTAGCAAAGTTATCCTTCCCATCAATAAACCTGGGCTGCTGTTTTGTTTTAGATGTTAATAAAGAAAGCCGAGTGGTCAGACAAACTGAAAATGAGCTTTGAGGAGAAATTGCAGATCTGGTGGAAATGTGCCAAGCTGGACTAAAGTATAGTTTCTACAGTGAGAAGTTTTGCAAGTTTCATTGGAGAGAAAAGTAAGTAAAAGCCTTGTAATGTTTATTCATACGCATTACATATCATTTCAAAGAATTTACTAGGGCTATGTACGGATTCAGAACACGCAACATTTGTCAACAACATTTTAAAACAAATACTCCTTTTTGCAATATTGTGTATGAACCTGATAAAAGACAGCTGATCAATTTTTATGAGTCTGATTTGTGTACCCCAAGAAGATGCTAATAAAAAAGTCAAATTGTGAACACAGCATATGGTCTTCCACTTTTGCCCTTTTTTCCAAAATGCTGCCAAAAATAAAGTCTGTATTCAGAATAGCATTTGGTTTTAAAATTAATAGAGTACATATTTTTCAGCAGTAATGATAAGGTGAGCTATTTAAATGTATTGATTTCTAATTCTTTCTAAAACTCCACAGAGAAATGACTTAAAATGACAAAAGCTATATGCACTATTACATTTATTTTTAAAGGAAGTTTGTGTATCTAATGCCTACAGTGCTGGGGAAGATGTCATTGACATCCCAATGATGCCCAGTTATACTCAGTGTCCTATCCATGTTTTCAATAGTTTTAAAAAGTTAACCTTGCTTAACTTTTTCAAGATCAGCCTGATTATTTCAAATTAGTATTGATCAAGCATAATACCTGCTTCTATTAACCAAAGTTATAATCTGGCAATTTTTATTTCCATGAAGCTATCTTTGTTGCTGTGCTTGTTAACTAGCTTGTCCAATTAATCTAATTTTCTGAATTTGCATGATAACTTAGCCAAACTGAAAGTATTCCATCCTCTAGATTAAAATGTGCTAATATCGCCATTATGATTTGTTCAACATCATAAATAAAACATAACATACATAATTTATGTAATCTTAGCCAGTTTCAAGACGTAGTTCGAACTTAATATTTTAAGACAAATTGTCAAAAGAAAGCTCAGAAAGCAGTAAATAACTGTTATAACAAGAACACCCTGGATCTCAGACAACAGCTATAATTCGGCAAAAAGACAAAACTACACTGGATAATGTAGAACAGGAGTCTCCAACCCCTGGGCTGCAGCCCACTATTGGGTCTTGAGCTGTTTGAAACTGGCCCATGGAAGTGGCGGGCGAGCACAAGCGCATCCCTACTTGCACAAGCAGCAGGTGAGCATGTGTGTTCCATTTACACAAGCAATATGCACACATGCCTGCCACTTATGCAAATGGAGCTGCACGCATATGCACTTGCCCATCACTCATGAGGAACTATCCCCTCTTCCTTCTCTCCTGCCACCAGGCTGTAAAACCAGAAAGATTTGGGTACTCTGGTATAGATGCTTGAGGCCCTTCTATCTTGAGCACTGGTTCTTTTTTCCTCTGCAACATCTGCAAGGATTAAAATGAGACTTTTAAAAAAAAATATCATTAGATTTTTCTGACTCTTTTAAAATGTCAAAATTGTCCTAAGTATTTTTAGATAAATTTAGTTTTCAGTAAAATCTGCTTTCCTATAATTCAATTTCTGTGATAGAAAAAAAATGATCTTGAAATTCCACTTATATTTCACTTAATCTGTATTTCCATTTTGCATGTTCATATTTCTCAATTACTTAGTTGTGATCATATTCTAACTCCTCAAACATCTCAGCAATATTTTAATTTAGCAACTTGTTACCAACAGAAATTATTCTTAAAAATTCTCTCATCTATATTGTGGTAGTTTTGTTTTATTTAGAAAATAAAAGTTTAAGACTCATATGACAATAAAAAGATTCATATGACAATAAAATGAAATTGCAAACTTACTCAAAAAAAAAGAGAGAATAGACTATATTCTGGAAGAATAGAATTACTGTATTTAATTTACAATTGCTATTTAAAAGTTTTTAAACAGCTTTTAGAAAGACAGCTTTCTCCTCCATAGTATTTCAGATGTATATAGGAGGAAGTCAATGTATTTCATGGGTGTGAATTGATTTGAATTAGTTTAGGCATCTGTGCATAAAAAATTAATTTCCTCTGAGACATTTTAAATAGTTTCTGTTGGTTTAATTGCGTGGTTCTTTCTGGTTGGTCCCTATAGCATCATTATTCATGGATTTTAGCCAATGGAAAAGATCTGTCTCCTCACCAGTAAGTAGCAATTATAGTGATGTGCATGAGAGAAATAGGAAGAGATTTCAGAAATACTCAAGTATTTCTATAGAATTTAAAGAAGCGTCCTACCACTTGTATTAAAATATCTACTATGGTATCAGGGATGAACCTGATTTTCCTAGGTTACTTTCTGATATGTCTGGTTTGGGGAAATATAAATGATAATGATGATACCTCTTCCACTGTTTTAGAAAAAGAGCAACCCATTATAACAAAAGAATATTTTAGGGAAGAGTTTGATGATGAGGGTAAGTGATATTTTGCTTTTTTCTGTTCTGGGATATAACTATTAACTTCTAAATCTTCTTCATAGTGTCACCCAATCTCAGATTTATACTCTTTCTTTCTTTTTACATTAATAAAATATGATGAATTTTTGTATAGCATCATATCATGCAATGATCTGTATACATATTTATTAGTACTGTAGAAATGTTTAAGAAAGAGAGAAGTCTAGATTGAATCACAATCCTCTGAAGATAGAATAGAATTTTTAGATGGATATTATAGATCTACTGAATGACGCTGAGAAGGATAAGGATATGAAGAGATGTGTCCAGGATCCTTTATGCAGTGTGTCTTTAATCCTTATTCTCAGCTATTTAAAAAATAATAGAGTTTTTACAGTAAACTTTTAAAAACATATCAGTGCCTCTTCCGTAACTTCTAAAAAGCAAAATATCCAAATTGATACGTCATCTGTACAATATGTTCTCTCTATGCAGAAATAAATCATTTTGTATTAACTATCCTAATTTCAGTTTTTTTCCCTTGTAGTCAATTCTTAACCACTTCTATATACATTGCAATTTTATTTATAGTAACAATTTAAATAATGATAAATTCAAATCTATGTAATGCAAGTTTTGGCTTTTGGATTGATTTAGCTTGGTTAATTCTTGAATATTTGCTTACTAAGGAAAGAGATAAAAAATATAGAGTCAAATATATTCTATGTCCTTCAGATATGTACCATCTCATTTTTTCAGTTTTTCCAGTTTATTTTTATCTAGGAAGATCAATACAGGTTATTACAACTGTAAATCCCTTTGTTTAGGAGATTTACTCTACCTAAAAGTTTTTGTTACTTGCATTATTTTCAGCTTAAACTACACTTTGCCGTTAGTGAGATTTTCTTATACAATGGGTAAAAATATAGGTTTTTTTAATTATCTCTGCTCATTTAATTGTAGATTTAGCAGTTTAAACATGGAACAACTCAGGCAATTCACTAGACATGATTGAACATGCATTAGAGTCCCTTGGGTCCAGGAGCAGTTATCACAAGCTCCAGATGGCTTTTGAACATTCCTGAATAAAATGCATTTTATGGAGTTGTTTTTAATTATACGTAGTATTGATAAAACTTGTATTATTTTTAAAAGTTTGTTGCCTTTTTCTTACATTGCAGTAAAGAAGTTATATAATATACATAAGGAAGAAAATAGCTGTAATTTTAATAATTTTTGTACCTCAAGCTACAAAATAGGCTACACAATAATAAATGAGCTGTATTTCTTAAGTGTTTTCTTGTTGTCATATACATTGTAATCATACATTTATTGCATACTATATCCAATAACATGAATTAAATTTCACAGAAAGTGAAATAATACTGCTTTGATATCTTTTGTAAAATTGAAATGTTATTTTTCTTTGTCAGATGGATGGCAGGAACGATGGGTTCTGTCTAAACATAGAAGTGATTATGGTAAATTTCGGATAGGATCAGGAAGATTTTATGGTGACAGAGAAAAAGATAAAGGTAAAGTAATATTTTTTCAGGCAATTATGAAACTTTAGGTTTTTTTGAAATATTTCCTAACGAATTGCTAGATTTTATTATTCAGTTTTATGCAGTTATTCACATAAGTTTGGCTAATGCTAAAATATCTGCATAAAGTATTTTCTACCACTATTTGCATAATATAGTTCAAATTTATATCTCAATGAGAAATTTGCATGACAGATCACATCGTTTTTAAAATTAAGAAAATTAAAAAATTATCTGTGATTTGACAACAGAATTTGGAGTTAGAAGAACTTCAAAATCTGATTGGTCAGATTCAAGGCTTTTTGGGCCTATTCCAACTGGCTGAATATTTTACTCTAAAATCTAATATTAAATTCCAATCATCTTCAATTGAAATCTATTGTATGTGTATGAATCTTAATTCTACTGTTTGTGTTAAAGGTGTTAATTTCAAAGTACATTTTCCATGAAACTCAAATGCTTTTGTATTTTAAATTGATCCATGTTAGTTATCCAATTGCTATTCTACCATTACACGTTTCAGTTAAAAAATATGCTTTAACAGTACAGGTTGTCTCATATTTGAATGGATTATTTCCATTTAGGAATATGGATTATTATGAAAATAATTATATTTTCATTAAAAATAGTGTTCCTCTCAGTTCTATCAAATGTCAAATGTTTCTCAAGTTTGAAAATAAGTCTTCAGAAAAATGCTGTCATGCTTTGGGACAGTTTCTTGTCACCCGGTTTGGTGGCTCCACAAGACTGCAGTTTTTTCATGTATAGAAATCCTGCTTAGTGAACTGCAACAGTTACAATAGTTGGGTAAATTATTATGTTCAGAATTTATGACATCTGCAAATGTTTTATAAAGGCAACTAATTTAATAAAATCACTATTGTGAGGACAAGAAAGAAAGAAAGAAAATTCTATCATGCGTTAATGGTGATTTGGGCTTTAGTTAGTTTATTCTTTCTATACAGAATATTTTAGTGTTATTAATATATAGTTAAGGTTGATTCATACAAAAATAATTATTATCTGTTACTAGTTTACAAAGGATAAACCCAAGCCTCCTATTGACTTTTCTCAGTGTTAGCTCTGTGTAAGAGGGAAGAATGAATTCTGAAATACCTCAGATGGAACAGAAATCCTCTAACTTCACCTTCTGGATTCAGATGTATAGGAGCCATTATAAAATTATGACCAGAAACCCATACCACTGATATTGCAAGATACTGAATGATTCAGGAAAACTAAAAATGAATTGCACTCTATTTCACATAATTCACCAGTATGGCCTCCATTGCAAAATCAAGTTGGAAGCTTGATTTAAATGGAGCCAAATCAAGATTTCTATCCAGGTCTGAATTTATTTGTATACTGAACAACATGTACCTTGTTGGGTCATCATTTCAGAAATATTTCTTTATCTAAACAGAGTAACAGTATAATCATGGTGTGCAAAATAGGTGATGGGACCTGCTGGCTTCTCCATTGAGTTTTCTTGTGGAAAGCTGGCAGGCATCACCAGAAATCTTCTTCCCTTCCTCCTTTCCACCCTTCCTTCCTTCCTTCCTTCTTCCCTCCCTCCCTCCCTCTAATTTGTGCCAGTTTTTATCCTTAAAAGGGATTGAGCATGTGAATGGGGGTGCAAGTAAGTAATGATACACAGGGGTATATGAGAGGTGCTTCATGGGTTGGAAGATGGGTAAGCGTGCCAGGCATGCCACATGATTTGAGTATGGCACATGAGTGAGTGTCCTAGGTTGGAAGAATGCCCTGGTATTTATGAGGTGCTGTCATGCCCCATCGGAGTCTGAATCTGGGAAGGAAAATGAGCCAGAACTGGCGGAGGTGGAAATTGAGGGGGAAGCTTTGTTGGCTTCAGAGGAATATGGGGAGGAGCAGGCTGAAAGGGCCTTTAAGGATTGGGGTGGCTTGTAGGCAGGGAGGAATAGGGGCAGGATAACGAAGAGAGGCTAAGCAGTGAACATGAGAGACAGCTCAGGCAATGAGTAAGCACCACCTCCTCGATCCTCAAGTACAGAGTGGAGAGAAGGTGGGAACAACGCAGGTTGACCTGATTACTTGGGAGGAGAGCACTCCATCCCTCTCCACAAGGGACACCTGGGAACTGAGATTTAAGGAGACGCTGTAGGGAGGAACATTTGTCCGGAACAAATGCTGAATTCATTGAGGGTTGTGTGCTGTTGCAAATGTTGAATGTTTCTCGGACTTCTTGCTTTATTTCTTGCTTCCTGGATGAATTGCATTGTTCCTTTGCTTCCTGGACTAATTGACTTATTCCCTTGCCCTGCTGGATTTCTTGTTTTGGCAGCCATTGTGCTCACAGGTTTATGCTGGACTACTTGCAGCCAGAAGCTGCTGGAGGGTGTGTGTGTGTGTATGTGTGTATAATCACTTGCTCTGGGATTTGCCAGAAATGTGGGAGCATTTGGGGAACATTTGGAGCAATAAAGGGGTAGTTTGAACTGTTAGCTGACTGTGTTGCCTCTGTGTGTTCCCCGGGTCATCACAAGTGCTATGTGAGTAGAATAGAGGGTGTGAGGAACAGCGTGATTTCAAAACAATGCATGGAGCTCACAGAGTGGTGAAAGTTGCTGTGCAGGTCAGGAATGGGACACATGATGGAAAGGGCACCTGGGGATACTTCAAGAGGTGCTGTTCAGGTCATGAGAGAAAGCATATGGAGGGGTCAGAAAGGGTGTGTGGGCTGCTCAAAAGGTCAAGGGAAGAAGGGCATGAATTAGGTATAGTTTATACAAGAGATATTAAGCGGGTTAGAGGAGAGGTGAGGACACCATGGTTTGGGATGGGTACCTGAGTCAGGGAAAGCATACAGGTGTTGGCAGGGGTTAGGAAGGGTATTGATGGTATGCCAGAGGTGCTGTGTGGGTTAGGAAGGCACACGGGGGATGACATAAGAAAGGGGAGCACAAAGTGAGATGATATGGGTTAGGAAAGAGATTGGCCTTCCTTCCTTCCTTCCTCCCTGTTCTTTCAAGTAATTCAAGAATCTCACATTAATTTCATCATGTGGAGTATATCCATTCTCAATTCTATGCTCTCTTGAAGAACCATTAAGTAAATTTGAATATATTTGGATTGCTGATTGAGGTCTGGCATTAAATATCTGATGTAATGATGGATTTACCCTTGAATAATCACAAAAGTATCCCATCTATTCCTGTTTAGAAGAATTTCTTTGGCATAAAAGAATATCACTTGGAAAAGACAGTTGTATTGTCTGATGTTCTTCCCAAACTATTTGCTCTAGGTTTCTCATTGCTGTATCAATTGAGTATTCATTGGGTATAGGTTGTAAATTGCCTATCCTGGCCTTTCCCTTCATATAGCAGAAATTCCAAGTTTATCTAGGGAATAGGAATAAATGACAATGAGGGCAGACTTTGGCTGTGGTATCAAACTCAACAGAAATATTATGAAAGTCATGCATTTTGCCTCACTCTCTGCTGAGGTCTTGTTGAGGCAACTCTCAGAGTAATTAATGTTTGCCACATATTACACATATTCTTGATTTGATCTTCTGTTTTCTCTATTTTTTCTTGTCTCCTCATTCCATATGTTACTTTGTGATACTGGAAATATACAGCCCCTTTCATTCTCCATTTCTTCATCTCTCTTCCTTGCCATATCCTGAAAACATAAAGTGTTATTTCTTGACCATGATGTCCCCCTTTCTTTTCATGTGCCATAATTATGTTGACAATTTAACTGAAAATTTAATTTTAATTATTTTTACCACAATGTTGTACATTGGCATTCTCAACTCAGAATAGTTTTAAATCCCTGTCAGCTTCTTCATTGAGTTGCAGGAAGCTGTCAGAGATTGTTTAAAATTAGGATCATGTGATGTCCTGAAGGCTAGGGCAGAACCAATCTACCTCATCTCCTGGCAACTGAAAGAGGGGCCAATATAAACTGAGTTTCAGAGTAGGAAGCAGTTGAAAAATGAAACAAGATGGGCAAGGGTTAAGATGTAGTAGCTAATATACTTGACTGACATCAGAGAGATCCAATTTCTATTCCATCTGCAGCCACAGCAACTCACTGATGACTTTCATTCCATCCTGCCCCACAGAATTGTTGTGAAGAAATATAGGATAGGTTTTTCGATGCATTCAGTATGTCAGGGTACCCCATTTCAAAAATTGTTGCTCTATAATGCACTTTTTGCCCAGTTAAGGTAGTAACAACAGTTTTAGTTATATATACATAAATAATACATAAATCGTAATGAAGCTGCAATTCTTTACATTCTACCTGAGAAGCAGATAACCTCAGGTACCTGATAAGATATATAATTAAATTCAATAAAACTTATTTATGAGTAGACATCTACAGTAATACATTAGAAATGAATTTAATTTCTAGAGTTTTCTTTATCAGAACTATTTTATATTATGCTGTAATAACATATTACACGCTATATGTGTTAATAGAAATACTTTTGAAAAAAAGTAGCAAGTGAAATTATAATAATGTATTTCTAAGCTACGTTTATTAATATATTTCACATGTCTCTAAAGCAGAATCAAGGAGATATATATTATCTCATAATTTTTAGAAAGTAACTGTAATCCCATATGGAAGAATAATAAAGTATACAGGTTCATGCCTGTGGCAAAGTACTTGATTAGTAGCACTATTTGGATATTTGAATATCATCTCTTTTTATAGGTCTGCAGACAACTCAAGACATTAGGTACTATGCAGTATCAGCAAGATTTCGACCTTTCAATAATGAAAATCAGACCTTAGTAGTTCAATATACAGTAAAATATGACCAGCAGATTGATTGTGGTGGAGCCTATATCAAACTTTTTTCTGTCGATGTGAATCAAGACACCCTGAATGAAGATTCACCTTACTATATTATGTTCGGTATGTTCTCTTAAATGCCTAATAATATTAATTTGAAGCAGAAATATTATGTTAGTGTAAATCTCACAGGAAATGACCTCCTCTGAGACAGTACTTTTCAATATTTTTTATCTGTTCCCTTATATTTATAAATGAGTTAAATGAGTTTTATAGTAAGATTTATATAACAATATGAAGAGATTTGTTGAGTAATGTTAGGGCTTTGGTTTAGTATACTATCTTCTTTTTGACCATGGCAGCTAGATAATTTCAGGAACCCACTGGGTGGGATATAAAGTCAACAATTTACCCTAGTTGTACATCAAAGAGTATTCCATATTGGAAATTCTAATTAAAATCAAAGTTATTATTTAGGAATATGCAGATATTGTACACAATTATCAATATATTGGCATGTCCATGCCACAAATTTATTATTACTTATGTGAAAAAAATATGTTCTTATAGACATATTTTAAACTTACAGGCTAATATCATTGAGTATTTGTCTACTGCTAGAAGACAAAAATGTATAGATTTTGGAATTCAGGTTTTCTTCATATGGATTTCCATTTTTATTTTAATTATTTAATAGCATATGTTTCTAAAATGATATCAGTTCAAGCTAGCTAGTGGAAAAAGAGAGGCTATAGATTTCTAAAATAAATACTATTATAAAATGTAGATTGTGGGGACAATATAGTTTCTGAGATCGCTGGAGACAGTAGATTATCTGAACTCATTCAAGATGCATTTCAAACCTGAATTTGCACTCAAACAACACTGATTATGGATGACTGGCGGAAACAAGATTGGAATGCTGTGCCCATTTTTGTTCTCCTTGATAATCATTCTTGGAACTTTTAGGTGTGTGTGTTTGTGTGCGTGTGTGTAATTCTGCCAGAGTAATTTGGTATTCTTTTCTTCTAGGACCTGATATATGTGGAAAGTATAAAAAGATAGTGCAAGTTATTTTGAATTATAAAGATGACTACTATTTTACAAAAAAGAACATTACATGTGAGGTACGATCAATGTCTTTCAGTGAATTACTGATATTTAATCTAATTTGCTGCAGTTTTAAGCAGAATTGTTTGGGAGATTGTTGACTAATTCTAGATAAAACATGTTAACTATTCCAAATGTCAGAAGCTAACAGCAAGTCATCTGAAAAGTTAGCAAGTATGGTATTTACTGTTAATATCCCTCATTTTAATGTATAAGTAGAGTGTTACAGAATTAACTATTTGCATGTAGTCTAATGCAGCAAAAAAATGGTGTTTTTTTTTCCCTAGGACTATCGTTTTCTTGGCACTGCATTGATAATTACACTAGTAGCAAACTTATTATTTCAGACCTTATGAAATTTAATTAGCAAAACTGTCAATTGTACAGCATTGGAAAGACATTCCCATGTTTCTGTAACAATCTTTGTTTGTTTTTTCAAGACTGATGACTTTACCCACCTCTACACTCTAATTCTACGTCCTGATTTAACTTATGAAGTGAAGATAGATAATTATGTGGTTGAGGCTGGCCATCTGGAAGATGATTGGGACTTCCTGCCTCCAAAAAAGATAATAGATAATGATTTACCAAAACCTGATTATTGGGATGAAAGAGAAACTATTCCAGATCCCATGGATAAAAAACCAGAGGTACTGTTTCATTTGAACTGCCTGATTTCAGTCTATATCAATTTGCCTGCTCTGTTTCACTTATAGTCTTTTATTGCATACACTGAAAACAATGAAGTTGGGATAGTTACTGATTCTTATTTATAACAACAATATGTGATCATTATGGGATGTTTTGTGAAGATTTATAGTTTAAGTAGAGCTTCTTTGATCTAACTTCGTAGCGGAGGAATTGGAACTAGACTGTAAACTCTAAAAGCAGGATAAGATCTTTGCAACAAAATATGACTAGTATTTAACCTTTCTAATACTCACAAAAAGTATAACTTTAGACTGGCAGTGATGAAATGATGTGAGCAGTATAAAGGTAAATTATATTTGGTGCAGCGATATAATTGCTAAACATGTTGTCTGATAAGTCTCCGATGACAATCCAGTGAATTCCTGAACATATTTTTGTAAATAATAAAAGCAACTTGTCCATTACAGGTTCATTCAAAACTGCTTGTGGAGTTACATTAATTACATTCCAAATTCAGAGGTACATAAAAGGTTTCTAGTAGCTGCCACTCTGTAGTCATAAATCTTCCATCATGTGAAAAATTCAATGGTTGGATTGAAGCAAATATCTATTCCAATACATTTATTATCAAGTTTCTTGTTTTGAATGTTGAGATAATAAAATATTGCAACTAATCATTTCCAATAGATATTTGATGATAAAACACTGTATCTTGATTCTTCAATGAATCAGAATAAAATTATTGAAGCAGTGATGCAAACCATATTTTAGAGAAATAATACTAATTTTGTTTCCTGTCAAAATACTCATCGAAGCTAATTATTACAATTAGTAACCTTGATGAAACCATTTTAGGACTGGGACCAACCACAAAGAATTCCTGATCCTACTGTGTTAAAGCCAGATGACTGGGATGAAGAAATGGATGGGGCATGGGAACCACCACTGATTCCAAATCCTGAATATAAAGTAAGAGTTTTATAAGTGAAAGTAATAAAATAGAGAGTAACTTGGTGGTTTTTTAATTGCCTATGTAATTTAAACATTAATTAAGCTATAAGATATTGAATCTAGTTTTTATTATCATATAAATCATCACAGTCTTCATTTCACTAGTTTTCATTTGTCCATTTCAATTACAAATTTACACTTGGCTTCATCATTCTTGACTCCTTACCTCTATTGATAATTAATTCATGCTTTCTTTATTTTTTAAACAACCATCGTCCAATCCTTGAGGCATCTCATGACCTTGCATACCATTCCAAACATTAACTTCTCATCAGTAGAATAACCTCAGCTCGATGATAAAAATTCTGTTTGTACAGCAGCTTAACTTTTTTTTAACCTTCACTGCTTTGTATTCTTTTTTTTTTTAAATAAAGTTTTATTGAGTTTTAACAAAACAAATAAAACATCTTATTTGAGTACAGCATGGTTCCGTATCACATTTCCATACAGACACAATTCATATGCATATTCATCTTACGTATTCAACTTCATATCTTATTACTCTTTTTCCAGATTCTCACATTTCTCTCTTTACTTCTCTTAATTTTCTTTTATGGTTATCTCATTTTCTTTTTATTCAATTGTATTTCTTTTACCAAATTTCTGTATCTTTTTATTCATTATACTTTACTTTCATCTGTCTTGTTACAATTTCGTATGTTCTCTTCCAACATTCTTAAAAAGCAAATTTCCCCCTATGATTGCCAATTGGAGTGCAACACCTTTAAGTCTTATTGTTATTATCATATGAAAAATCTCATTAAACATTAAATTTGTGCATTCTAAAATTATATCATTCAAATTTCTAATATCTATTTTATATCATGTAAATCTCATAATTCAGACTCTACTTGTTACTTCCCCTTGAAAATGTAAAAAGAAAATTCTAAAAACATAGCAAAAACAATTTATATATAAATATATATATAATATATATATATATATATATATATATATATATATATATATATATATATATATATATATATACATTAGTAAGCAAAACAGTTATTCAATTACTTCTAGTACTAGTATGAGCCTTGTAAATCTTTCACGTTCTTTTCATACTTTATCAATCTTTGAGAACAATTGAAAAGTTTCCCTCCCTTCTTCATTATTACATTAATTATTAATACGCATACCATTGGATAGTCATAGTTATTTTCTTATAAATTATTTACTATAATAAGCCAAATAATTATCAAATTCATTCTAGTAACGGCATAAATTTCCTTACAAATCTTTCACATTTCTTTTCAATATTTTATCAATCTTTAGAAAACTATTACAATATTTCCCTCCCTTCTTTATATTTCATTAATTATAAAAAACATCCATTACATAATAATACAGGTTTCTCATAGATTATTTTCTTATTTCATTTCTAACTCATTACAGTATTCTACTATCACAACACTATCTTTTGTACCTTTGCAGAATCTTCACTTTTAACTTAATTTAGCCATTGTCTTTGTGTTTTCTAGCTGAGCAAATACCTTTAATCCTAGTACGTTTCCCCTTTTTCTTTATTTCCTGCTTTTGCCCTCATAAGTTATTTCCCTTTCTATCTTCCTCCCCTTTTTCTCATCCCCTTTATTATACCCTTCTCTCTCTAATTTTCCCTTCTGTAATTTTCTTTTTCTGCTTCTCCTTGCTGTTATATCTCTTTTTCAGACTATTTTTTCTTTTTGGCTGTTCCCTTTGATCACAAACTTTTAACTCCTTTCCCCCTTTTTCCCCTTTTTGCCACACTTTGCATTATTTGATCATTGAAAATGGCTTCTTCTTTGTCCTGCCTTCTTCTTCTCTTGAGGCTTTTCCTTTTGTTTTTCATAGTTTCAGGATCTCCGTTTTCAAAAAATTCAAACACAAAGCCAAAGGATCTTCCTCCCCTTTCAGCATCTTCTTTCTGTTTTTAAGACTCATCTTCAATCCTCCAGGAGTGATTACAATTTTAAACACTTTTGAACAAACCACCCAATTGACTTTGTAAAAAAACAGAAAAAGGAAAAAAAAAAACAATGCCAAAACCTTTTTTTTTAAATCACCAAATGATCCCAGACTGTTCCTTCTTGTCTTTTTCTTTACTTTTTCTTTCTGTGGGTTACTGTATCTTTTTAATAAGATTTCAGTTACAATGTATCCTCAGGAATCTTTTCAAAGTTTCACTGTTAATCTCTTATTCTTCCAGGTGGCACTCCATTTTCCAAATCCCACTCTTTTTCTCCACTCTTCTCCTTTTTAGGCTTTAAAATGACCTCCCCAAAATTTTATTCTCCTTTTGACACTTAGATTTCAGCTTAAAATTGCCTATTAGTGTCAAAAAGATTTATGTAAATTTCTTTCCATACGCATTTTATCAATTGTCAATATAAAGATTAACAAAGGGGTTTTTAACTCCTTTTCTCTCTCTTCGCCCTTAAAAATCTTCTTTCAGAAGTATCCTTTGCTTTTTAGATTCAGGGTACCTTGCGCTAGATGTTTTCTGTTGTTTAGCTCCGGTCTGTCCTGCTGTCCTCTTTGTCTTCCTCCTGACCAATCTTATTCAGTTAGCGTCTTCTTTGAGGTGGCCATTTCTGACCGCTGCAACTGCCTTCGGGGAAGGGAGTTTAGACCAGCCAAGGAGGAGAGATGCGGCTCCCCTCCACTCGGCTAGAAATCTACCCCCTCTTCACCATCTCTACTGGGTGGCTTCAGTCCCAAATCCAAAGGATCGGAGCACTCCAGCAGTAAGCACGGATCGAAACCGTGCACGATCACGGATTTCGTTCTGTCACTGAAGAAACCCAGAAGTCCCACTGCTTTGTATTCTTATTCTTCTCCCTTTCTCATTTGTGTTTCATTTTTTATGAGGAAAGGATTTTCAGTGTGTAGCTTCACACATGGAATTAATGTTTCTTTAAGCATAATTTGATGAATAAGCCATAACCTGCTTATATGTTGAACTATAAATCATGCGTTGCAAATTACAATAGCTATCAAACTACCAAACCATATTATCATTAGCATGCTATTAGGTGTTGACCATTTAAATGCTACCTATTTAAACTTCTGTGGGCTTTTTTCTCATCCCAATTTATTACTTGCTACCCTTCCTTACCTACATTGGATTCCTACCAAATAGTTGTATATATTTCAACTTTTCGTTTCAACTCACTTCTCAGAACTGACAGTAAATCTAGTTGTATATTTCTTTCTGGCTTTGGTTGCTACATTACCTTCCAACATCTTCTATTAGGCTTTTTTTTCCTATTGTCATTTTTATTATTTCCATCATATAAATACCATGTTTTCCCCAAAATATGACATACCCTGAAAGTAAGCCCTAGCTTGATTTTTACACATGGCCCCAAAATAAGCCCTAGTTAAGACCTCGCCCGCTCCAAGGTGCATGGGATGGAACAAGACGCACGGGTAAAAATTAAGCTAGGGTGGGAATGGGGGGGTAGAGATGCCCTATTTACCAGGCCTCACACACCCCGACACCTACTTGCAGGCCCATTCCTGCCTTGCCTTGCTGGTCCACTCCTTCTGCAGCCGCTTGCTGCCACTTACGTGCATTGCCCTTGGCTCTGTTTTGCTGTCAGAGGCCTTCAGGAAAGGCTTCTGCAGCCAAGAAACAGGCTTTGTATTGATGTGTGATGCCCTCACCCCACCCCATCCCTGCCTCATTTCACCATCAGAGGTCTTCCAGAAATGCCTCTGCAGCTAAGAAACGAGGTCTGGATTGACGCACGTGGTATTCCTGACTTCCATTTTGCTGTTAGAGATCTTTCTGGAAAGGCCTCTGCAGCCAATCAATCTGGAGCTCTGTTATCGAAGAAGTGGGCTGGCAGCAGGCTCCTGTTGGGCAGGTCTGTCAGTGCTGCTGCCATGAGGTGAGTCAGTGGAAGACACCCCCNAAAAAAATAAGACCTGGTACCTTCTTTGGTGGCAAAAAAAAAAAAAATAAGACCGTGTCTCATTTTCAGGGAAACACAGGTAGTTGTAGATAGCATTCAGCATAATAAACACAAGTTTTAACCATATTTCAAAATATTTCACTAAAAATTCAGTGAAAGTCAGGTGTTACTATTATTTCAATAGATTTCAGCCTGTTTTACATATCTTGGTTTAAGTGGCTTTGTGATATTAAAATTTCTTTACATTTTTAGGGCATTTGGAAACCTCGTATAATTAAAAACCCCAATTATAATGGCATTTGGGTCCAGCCAGAAGTTGACAACCCTGAATACAAACCAGATCCTAATATTTACAAATATTATAATATTAGTGTCATTGGCTTAGAAATTTTACAGGTATGTATATTAGAAAGTTTGCAAACTATATTCATTATTCAGATTATGAAGATAACTGGCAATTCTGGAGATATTCTATACCATCATAGTAAGAAAATGAAAAAACCCCTTCAGGTAGTCCTTGACTTATGACCATAAATTCAGCGTTACAATAGCAGTGAACAAATGATGGTGATGACTGGTCCTTAGATCTCTGGCTGTTCAGCACGTCCTTGATCACATGATTGTGATTGAGGAGCTTGGCACAGACTCATATTTATGACCAGTTATAGCAACCCCCCTTTTGCCATTTGCAACCCTCCCTGCTGGCTTCTTCAGAGAATAAATGGGGGAGCCAGCAGAAAAGGTCACAAGATCCTAAATTCTGCCTTACCCATGTTTTAGCCTCTCTGTGCCATATCTGCTACTTCCACCCCACTGTGCATCTTCCCTGTGCATCACCATGCCACTTTTGTATTCCATGCATCGTCCTCCTTACTGCATCTCACACATTACTGTGCACCCTCCCCAAGCCTTAATGCAACTCCCTCACTGCCTTGTGCACTCTAAGCCTCACCATGCTTCACTTGCACACCCTCCCCAATCCTCCTGCTCACAGTCATAAAGCCTCTCCAGTCCTTGCCACACCTCCTTCCCAAATCTACTGTTGCTTGGATCATGTCCGTGCACTTGGTGGGCACTGAAACATGGTGTGCGGAGTGGCATTGCTTCTTTGATGGCGGTCTCTTCGAACAGCAGCAATGTTCGAAGAGCGGTGTACCGGTCATCCATTGGCAATGAGGCATGGCTGTGATGCTCCCCCCCCCGTGCCTCCTTTAAATCTNGCAATGAGGCATGGCTGTGATGCTCCCCCCCCCCGTGCCTCCTTTAAATCTCTTGTTCCAGACCAAGTGCACACAAGTACACAAAGAGATTATTTTGTTCGTTTTACGAAATGAAACTTGCAAACACACATAGTTGTGGGATAGAGATAAGTTTTCTCCAAAGTTCAGCAAGCTGGGCTTATGAGAGTTCCAGTTCAAAGCACCAAGCCAGAGCGTTGTCAGGCAGAGTCTCAGGGTCAGAGCTTGTAGAAGATTTGTCAGCTGATTCAGATTCAAAGACAAGGTTACAAGGTTCATAAGTCAAGGCACATAGACTATGAATCGACAGACTTGTTGTCAACAGACACTTTATGTTTGCTGCTCCATTCTACCAGAATCAGCCCCAGTATAGCTTCTGTATGAGCAATCTTGCCTTTGCTCTTTGCAACTTGCAGAGCTCTAGCAATGGTAATTCCACATCCTCATCTTTGAAGAATGACAGCAGCTATGTCTGCTGGTTGCTGGCCAGACTACCTCTCTGTTTGCTCAATTGGCAGTCTGTCCAGTGGTGCTGAAGGTGGTTGCTCATATTACTGCTGGCATGTCTGGAGCTGGCTTCAGAACTGGCTGCTCATCATCCTGCCCTCCCCTGACTCCAAATCTGAGTCTACTATGACACTGCCGTCCTTGCACACTACCATATCCTCCCTGTCCATTGAAGCACATCCTTTCATCCTTGTGCCCCCACATGCATACTCTTCCCCATCCATGCAGCAGCCCCTTGCTTATTGACCTCTTTCCTACTGCCTTTGCCATTGAGTTGGTTGCGGGAAGCCAGCAGGATGACCTAACGATTCAGTTAACAGTAGCCAGAACTGCAGGGATTTCCGTTGCAAAGCAATGCAATTTGTGCTTTACAACCTCATTCCTTAGTGTTGTAAATTCTGACCCCAATTACAGTTATAAGTCAAGGACTAGCCATACATTGTTTAGCCTAGGAAAACAAAAATATTAATAATCCTATTTATTTATTCATTTATTTTGAAATATATATACTTTATTTAATAGTTGTGAAATATTCATCCTCAAATCATCCACTTGTTAGTGTAGGAATCCAGATTAAACTATTTTAGATAGATTATTGTCTTGCTTCTGTTTGAACATAAGTGAATGAGAATTTGTCCATTCCTCATGGCTCCACTGTTGAATTATTCTTATTGTTAGGAAGTATTTTTGGAAATATTATCATCTTATAAATTAAAACCTTTATTTTCTGTTCTGGTATGACAGAGAACAGATCTTGAACTATCACATTCTTGCAGATAGATGAAGAGTGCTATCAAATCCATTTTTGGTCTTTTCAAAGCTAACTATTCCCAGTTCCTTTAATACAAGATTATGTGTAATTTCATGACTAGTTCTGCTATGTTTTATTTCAACAGGGAAAATCTGGTACAATATTTGATAACTTTCTTATTACAAATGATGAAGAGTATGCTGAAGATGCTGGGAATGAAATGTGGGGTGTCACTTTTGTAAGTAATTTCAGGGCAATTCATAATGTATCTTTATTACAACATTTAAATTGCTCCTCCATCTTTATGAGTATTAGGCACTATACAAATATTATTAAAATAAAGTATAATGTAATAAATTGCCAAAACCACAGTGTTGTAAAAAAAATAGAAGGCTGCGTATGCAATAGAAGGATTCACTGATTTGTGTATAAATCTCATAACAGTGCATAATTATTCTTAATTTCCTTATGCTCTGTGATTGAATGTATGCATTTTTTTAAAGTAAAATCAGCTTTAGACAATATTTAACACTTCCAACACTTCCCATGTTGATACCCTGGGTACAATTGCTTTCATAACCAAAAAGCTGTGACTACTAAGTGTTGCAGGTAGAAACAGACAATAAGGTTGAAGGGAAACTCCTGTTTAATTGTATGACCAAGTAATTGGAATAGTGAATGGGCTCCATGTCACAACATATTGTTGCTGAATTCTTTTAGCAATTAACCTATTATTGTCTATGTAGCAGATAATAGGGCAAAATGCTCATTTAAATATTTGTCTGAATGTGTGCAAGCATTAAACCCTGAAGAGGGAAGATTTGTACAGATTAGCTCCATCATGTTTTGACCCTTGTTCTTCCCATCTTGAAAAAAAATGTAAATGTAAAGTTTGAGCCTGTACATAATTGTACATATAATCTGGAACTCATTAAAATTGTGTGGAAAACTGCTCAGGAGATCATAAGTGATCATAAGATCCAGCAGATGTTCAAAAAATGAAGGAAAGTGGGATTTGAAGAGGTAGGCTGCATGGCTATGTCCTTACATAATTTAGTCCAGTCCTTACATAATTTCAATTGCTTGTACATGTGAGCAAATCCATGAATGGAACGGTTGAGATTAAATAATCTGAATTTATAAAATCACAAGCTGATTCTGTTGAGGAATAAACAATATGGACATAAATCCTATTAATTGAATTATCCATCTTCCACATAAATTAATTGGCTAGCAATATGGCTGTAACAGAAAAAGAGAAGAGTAACTATTTTTATTATGATTTTCTTATAAATTATGTAGCTTTACTTCAAAAAAACCCTTCCTGCTCAGTGCTGTTTATAAAACATCACAACATAAGCAGCAAAGCATGCTTTCTGAAAAACTGACCAAATAGCAGGCAAATATGACAAAGCGAGAATAATCAAACTGCTACGAACTGCTGGACTCAGTTTTTAAAATTAGCTATTGATATTTATTTACATTTATTGATATTGAATAAGCTAGGAAAATATTCTGAACTTGAGTAGTGTTATTTGGGTTTGTAAAGTTTAGTTTGCATGCTACCTGTGTTGAGTAGCATAGAGTAGAACAGAACAATATAGAATAGAACAGAATAGGAATAAAATAGAATGCAACACAACACAACACAATGCTTTATTTGGCCAAGTATGATTAGACACACAAGGAATTTGTCTCCGATGCAGAAGCTCTCAGTGTATGTGCAAAACAATGAGTAGTAATAATCATAATAATGATACCAATAAGAGAAGGTAGTTGAAAAGATGAGAAATATAATAGTCATGCTGTATGGGTAAATAGACATAAGACAGTGCTGTGGGAATTCAGTAGAGTGATGGCAGGAGGGAATAAAATTGTTTCTGTGTCTGGTTGTTTTGGCATGCAATGCCCTGTAGTGGTGTCCTGAGAAGGGTTGAAACAGTATATGTCCAGGATGTGAGTGGTCTTGATATTTTTTCAGTCCTTTTTCTGATCCATGCAATACACAGATTCTCAATGGAAGGCAGGCTGATTGCAGTTATTTTTCTGCAGTCCTGATTATTCATTGAAGTCTGTACCTGTCCTGTTTGTTTGATGTACCAAACTAGACAGTTATTGAATGACAAAAGACAGACTCAATAATTTCTCTGTAGAACTGTATCAACAGGTGCTGGGCAGTTTGAACTTTCTGAGTTGACGCAGGAATAACATTCTTCGTTATGCTTTTTTAATTATAGTTCTGATATCAGGTGTTCATTTCAAACACCATCTTTTACAGGACGTTAATAATGTAGAGAGTAGTTGCAAATTATTAATTGTAAAGTTTGTTTGCCATAGTTGTAAGAGGATGTATTATTATAATTCTTTTTTACTTTTTGCTGTTGTAATATTATTAAAATGAGATCCAATCTATTAATTTTAAGAAGGACAAGGAGTGACATGATAGCAATGTTCCAATATCTCAGGGAGTGCCACAAAGAAGAGGGAGTCAAGCTATTCTCCAAAGTGCCTGAAGGCAGGACAAGAAGGAATGGACAGCAACTAATCAAGGAGAGAAGCAACCAAGAACTAAGAAGAAATTTCCTGACTAATTAGAATAATTAATTAGTGGAACAACTTGCCTCCAGAAATTGTAAATGCTCCAACACTGAAAGTTTTTAAGAATTAAAAACCATTTGTTTGAAATCGTGTAGGGTTTCCCACCTGAGCAGGAGGTTGGATTGGAAGACCTCCAAGGTCCCTTCCAACTCTGTTAGTCTGTTCTGTTATTCTGATTTAAAAATTATATTTTATTAAAGACAGAACTCTATATAACAATAGAATTTGATCATCAAAATGTTTCTCAAGTTTGAGTTTATTAATTATATATACTTTCTTCTTCTAAACAGGAGAGGGAATGGAGGAGACGGGAAGGACAAGATGCAGCATTTAAAAATATTAATGAACAGGAGCCAAAGGGAAAAGAATCCAAGAAAGAAAAGAAGAAAAAAGCTACCAAAGTCAAAGATGAACTCTGATCAATAAAATCATTGTATAATTACTGTCACTCAATCTGGTCATCACGGTTGGGTAGTATTGTACTTATTTTCTAAATGTTACCCAAAATGCAGTGGTGATATGAAAATCCTGACAATTTTTGTACTACTAGATGGCAGTTGAACATTTCAGAAAACATGTATAGTTTCTATAGTTTGTTTTATACATATCAATCTCTGTAATATTACATTCTATTGGTGTTCAGAAGAAGGATTATTTTCCAGAAATCATATAGATGGAGGAAATTACACAGTACAGAGATGTGACACATGTAAATCACACCCATTGATCACTAAACCACTCCTGAATTGAAAGGGAGAGTAATTATTTTCAAACATCCATAGATAGTCTGAAATCTGAATGAAATATTATAATCAGAAATACAAAGACACCTTACGTGTTATTTGTTAATTGTGTCCAGGATGCATGGTGGAATGCTATGTAAAAAAATTCCTCATGCCTAATGGATTTTCTGGATTTTCTTGAGATTCTTTTTGCTCAAAAAGGAACTGAAATAGATCATGAGAGACACATATGAATCAGCCACCCCACTAAATCAGAACAAAGACTTACAATTATTAGCAAAAATGGATTAATTGTAAAGTTATAGAATTGTCAAATTGGAAAGTATCACAAGGCTCATCTATTCCAATCATATGCAATGTGAAAGAAAACCTATTTAAACATGTCCAGTTTATCCCTCAAAATCTCCAGCGATGGAGAATCTAAGCCTCTGTCAAAAGCTTAAACCTTTGCTTTCCTTCCATTCATCACATGAAAAATTCTTCCTAAAAATCTAGGCCTGATAGGCCATGCCATTTGGGATTTATGGAAACTGGAACTGATACATTTGATTTCAAATTTCCTAAATCCAAATGGCCTCCATTCAGATGGTGAGGCTGGTCTCTCATTAATGAATTTTATGTGATGTGGGAAGCTAATATTTCATAGTATGATTATTACTTTTTTGTCATTTAGCATGGTAGATACAGAATGCATTTTGATACAGATGTATGGATAACTGTAGAATATTTCACATCACCACTTCTTTCATGCTTAATTCTTCCTGAAGTTGTCAGAAAAACTGGTAGCTGCCACCATGTGTAACCATATGACTAAACAATAAAAGAGGGCTTCCTATATTTATACATAAAAATAGCTTTCTAATGTCATTAACCAACACTTTCTCCAATATTGGATGATTATAATTTGTTTTTTGGCTTCTTGCAATTATTTTATAATAATTACTAGTCTATCCGTATAATCCCTTCCAAGTCTTATAAAAGAAAGGTCACAAACACAGACAAGGATTGTTCATCTACATTCACAAAATGTGTAGCAGCAGATAAGATGGAAGAAATAACTATCATTTTCCACATTACACAATATTGTAAAGGTTATCGTCCAGAATGTGGGAGTGGTGACATTTCTCTGAGAGAGTGAAGATCCATAGGCTTTGAAAGAGGGAATGATACCATTTCTTTTGAAGAAGCCACCTCTTTATCTAGCCATTCTTGCAATTTTAACTCAGTTTCCAATCTTCCTGTTCTAACAAAATTCAGAAGCTATTTGGGAATCAGCTATTGTACAGATTATCCTATTTTAAATGAGTGGAAATATGGAAATACTCATGGATCACTAGGGTAGATGATTAGGGCTTAGAAAATGGGAATTTGCCCCTCTTCTATTCTATGAGAAGTTCTATTAGACTTCTCATCAGCTTTGTATTCCCAAGCATGGTACAAACAAGTTAAATCCCAACAACAAAAACTTATCATTTGTCCAGGAACACATTTATTGATCACTCCAGCAATTTCTCTGGACAGGAATGCACCCCAGCTGAAAAAGCATTTCTGCAATTCACTGGCCCTCTGGATCCTTAGGTCCTACTAGAACAGCAAGCTATGACTGGAGGTCCTTCCCCAGTTTATGTGAATCCACTAATTGTAACCCACCTGAACTATGAAATTCCATTGATACACTGATTAATGCCATCATCACACATGCTTAATATTACTGTAGTATGCTCTGCATTGGGCTGTCTGATAATAATCCAGAATCTATAGTTTGTACAAAATGAAGCAATCAGAATGCCAGCATTGCTGAACATGATTCCATTTGCTGCACTGCAGAGGTGGTATTCAACAGGTTCTGACCAGTTCTGGAGAACCAGTAGTGGAAATTATGAGTAGTTCGGAGAACCGGCAAACACCACCTCTGACTGGCCCCACCCCATCTCTTCTCTGCCTCCCGAGTCCCAGCTGATTGGCTGGGTCTTCTTTTGTTGCCCTGCACAGGAGAACGGAGCTGGAAAGCAGGTTAGTCGGCTGGGGAGGGAATGGGGATTTTGCAGTATCTTTCCCCGGCCACACCCACCAAACCACCAAGCCACACCCGCAGAACTGGTAATAAAAATTTTTGAATCTCACCACTGCTGCACTGCCTACCAATAAATATCTGGTGTCAAGTTAAAAACGTGGATTTAACCCTGCCAATCAGAAATAAAGCTGACTAGGTGAGAAATGAAACTAAAAAAACAAAGTCCAGTTGCCTTTGGAAAAACATCTGGGACAACAGTCCCAAAATTGTCAATCGGATGATTGATAATCTCCATAGACACTTGGAGTGGAATGATAGCATTGTAATAGTTTTATCGTTATGGCCAATTTCAGGTGTTGGTGGGGAAAGAAATCTAACCTAGACATTTGTAAGGTGCCTTGAGATTCAACTCTTCCCACTCCTATTTAAGAACATCTACAGTAAATGAGGCCTTTAGTGAAGTCATAAGTTGGCATATTTTAACTTTAGATCAACCAAGCAATGCCATCAAAGTTCTTCATTCATGTCGACATTATCAGAGTCTGGATGCAAAAGAAAATGCTCAAACTAAACTCTAGTAAGGCCAAGTGGAATTTGGATCTGCATATATTCTATTGTAGATTCTGGGTGGGGTTGCACTATCCAAAAAGAAGTGGTGCAGTATTTGGAAGTCCTAGATTCACAGCTTCTGTTCAAAGAGGAGGACATAGTTGTAAGCACAGTTGTAATCAAGGCCTTTCACAGATCTGATTGCCAATATAAAATTGGGTACAGAAAAAAGGAGAAACCACCATAAAACAGTGCTTTCCACCCCAAATTTATTTTTGTTTGTATGTATGCATATATGTACGTATGTATTTATTTTGTACCCATTTTGCTAAATGAATGGCTGTAAGTCAAGGACTACCTCTACAAGGCCTTCTTTCAGGTACCTCCACAGGAACTGAACAGTTAAAGAATCCAACTTTGAGCCAATCTGAGCAGCTATCTGCCAAATGGGTACAAATATTTCTCACAACATCCCTGGAGATGGTCCTATGGCCCATTCTTCCCAATAGGGAGCAGTGGGTTGCCCAAAATGGTACAGAAAAGTATAGTAAAAGCAGAGAAATTTTTCTGCCCTTATTATCAGGATGATGAATTCTCTAATATGGGTTCTTACTCTTCCTCAGTTGGATTCATTCTTCATCTTTCTCCTACAAACTCCAGGCATCTCTTCACACACTTCATTTCCTGGAGCACCTCAGAAAACCAAGATACCAATAAGAAAAGAAAAGAAAAGAAGCAAGAAAGTGATTACTATGTCTTCCAAAATAATTTCACATCTCAGCTGCCCAGAGGAAATGTGAGACCACCAGTATGCATCAGGTGCACGATGACTTGAGACAAACCCATGGTTGTCAAGGAGGCGATGAACTCCCAAGTCACCCCAGACTTAACATTGCCAGGTGACAAATTGAAATCCCTGAGCAGCATAAGCCTTGGGATCTCAATGTGCTTCAGTTTGTTCCCTAAAGATCAAGTTGTTGAGGCATTTACAAATTTGGAGCTCAGATGGCTCTATTTTGTAGTTGTATTGCTTAAATTTGATAGAAAACACAAAAGCCAGCAATGAACAGCTAATTGGGGGGGGGGGCAGCAAGCACAAGTACCGTGTTTTCCCAGAAATTACCCAATTATATATATTTTTTGCCACCAAAAGGCACCAGGTCTTATTTTTGAGGGTGTGTGTCTTCCATTGATTTACCTTGTGGCAGCAGCACCAACAGCCCTACCCAGCAGGAGCCTGTTGTTGTCCCGCATCTTCTGTGGCCACTTTTCGCCGCTTTCACGCATTGCCCTCCAGTCTCCATTTCATGAAAGGCCTCTGCAGCTGAGAAACTAGGTTGGGATTGATGCACGCATCGCCCCTGGCCTCCATTTCACCATTAGAGGCCTTCCAGAAAGCCCTCTACAGCCAATAGCTGTTATCGGCTGCAGAAGGCTTTCCTGAAGGCGTCTGACAGCGAAACAAGGCCAGGGGATGCCTATGCATCAATCTGGAGCTTGTTACTCAGCAGCAGAGGCCTTTCTTGAAGGTCTCTGACAGTGAAACGGAGGCCAGGGTGATACATGTAAGCAGTGGCAAGCGGCCGCAATAGAAGTGGGCCAGCAAGGAAAGTATAGTAAGTATGGCAGCTCCACTCCCACATTCCCACCATAGCTTTTGACCTATGCGCCTCACCCCACCCCCTGCACCTGAGTGGGCAGAGTCTTAATTAGGGCTTATTTTGGGAGTAGGTCTTATATTGAGCACACATGTAAAAATCAAGCTAGGACTTACTTTCAGGGTAGGGCATATTTTCAGGAAACACGGTAGTAGCGCAATTTTTCTAGGCTATAGCAGTTTCTTCAACCCTAGCTATTTACCACAGCTGCATCCATTAATGATTTTGACTTGTTACAAGCATGGTGATCATTTTCTTTTTCTAGAAAAACCACCAACTTTGAATGATTGATCAAACTGATTACCCCAAATTTCTCATTATCCCAAAACAGAACATATGCCACTGATAGTTCTTCATTAAAATAACCAACCTTCTTGCTTCTCAGTGAGCAATAATGAAAGGACCTCTTTTTTGGGCCATACTGAAAGACCATTAGTTCAACAAGAAGTTCCATTATTAACCAACACCATCATGGTGCCCTTAAGTTGAGTTCAATTTCTAATTGAAGTTCACCTTGCATCTATCCAGTTTTCTTAGTAAAATTACAGTGTGGTATGTCACTGTCTTCCAGAATATGTTTTAATTTCTCAGTCTGCTCAGCACAGAGTTTCTGGCTACATACTAATCAGAGATTTATGGCATTCTGTTAAATAAACACTCATTCAATTTTATATTCAAGACACCACTATAACTTATTTACATAGTCATGGATAGTTTAATATAGCTCTTCTTTATAATACAGGCAGTCCTTGTGTAATGACCACTTGTTCAACAACTGTTCAAACTTGTTATAGCAGTAGATCATACTTACAACTAGTCCTCAAAATTCTAGCAGTCTTCAAAATTTCAGCAGCGCCTGAGGTCATGTGATTATGATCCAAGCAGTTGACCATCACATTATGCTGCAGTCACGTAATCATGATTTCCAACCTTCCCTGCCAGCTTTCCCCAAGTAAAGTCAATGGGGAAGCCAGCAAGAAGTCAAAATATGTGATCATGTGAAATCCTCACTTAACAACTTGCAGTGATTTGCTTAATGACAGTAACTGGGGATTTCTATAACTTATGTTACTAACCATAGTGGTCACGTGACACTGCTCTTCACAACCATATTGCTTAGCAATGGAAATTCATGTCTTAGTTACCATTGCTAAGCTGAGACTATTTGTATAATTGAATTCCAACATTGTTAATTATGACTTTCTTAACCATGCTTCCTTGAATAACTGGATTTGTACAATAGTCTAAGCCACAAATGCTTAGAATAGACCAATTGATTCTAAAAGGCATCATTAAACTGTAAAGAAAACATTAATTTTTAATAGGAATAAAATAACTAGTGGATAAGAAACTGTTTGGAATAAACTATAAAAAAGCAAATCTCAACTTCTTATGCTTACTGAAATATAGCAATATCACTTAGACTTATATACAACTTTATAATGCTTTACAGCCTTCTCAAAGTGGTTTACAGAGTCAGCATATTGCCCCCAACAATTTGGGTCCTCATTTTACCCACCTCGGAAGGATAGAAGGTTCAGTCAACCTTGAGCTTGATGAGATTCGATCTGCCAAATTGCAGTAAGAGTAGCTTGCAGTACTGCACTCTAACCACTACACCACCGAGGTTCCTTATATATATTATAATGAAATATCATAACATTAATCTGGTATGTCTATTGCTCATTATGCATTAGAATTATTTTCAGGCTAGTTTTATTTTTGACATAATACCAGAGGTGGTATTCAGCAGGTTCTGACCAGTTCTGGAGAACCGGTAGTGGAAATTTTGAGTAGTTCAGAAAATCAGCAAATCCCACCTCTGACTGGAGATTTTACATATCCTTCCCATGCGACGCCCATCAAGCCACGCTCAGAACCTGTAGTAAAAAAAATTGAATCCCACCACTGCATAATACATTATGTGAATTATATATTAATTGAAAATTGTAAAGGTAAATAAGTAAGTTTATAGATTGTTTTGATAGAAGTTGAGTAACTCCATGGCAAGATATGTGGCAAATATATTTTACAAATAAATAAAAGTTGTGGGTCTGGGCAGTTTCCATTTGTTTTAATGGAGCTCCTGAGGAGGAACTGAGTATCGGTAATTTGTAGATATATCTCCTACCTATTTAGGGAAATTCATACTTTCCAGAATTCAGAGATTACAAATAGGAACACATCTGAGGACATCTAACACCACTTCTGAAAAATCTCTGAGCACTCTTTTTCTCAAGTCCATTATTTTAAATTGCTTCTGCAGGCCTTCTCTTAAAAAAACACACCAATGCACTGATTTACTATTCAAGAAATGTGAAGATCAGCCCCCTGAAACTGAATTTACTTTTGAATATACAGGCATAGATCTGCACTGTCCTTATTATAATGAAGATCAACAAAGGACTTTCTGTCAGCCACAACAGAAGCATAATTCACAAATGCCCTAAAATGATTGGAAAAAAATGGATCTAAGGATCATAAGCCAGTTTAATATTATTTTAGTTGTCAGGAAATGTTTTGGACACTAAAGGGACTATCCTTTCAGTGTTTACTTAGCTTGAGAATGTTGTGAGATTTACCCTGAATAAACACTCCTAGACTCTCTCTGGTCATCTTGAGTTTTATTTATTTTACTTCATTTTATTTGTCAATTGCTTACAAGATAATACATATAAGTATAAATATGAGTAAGAATACAGGAAATAGGTATAAATAAATGGGGATAATAGGACAGGAATGGGAGGCACGATGGTGCACTTATGCACGCCCCTTTCATCCTAACTCGCCCAACTAGAAAACCAATTTTTTTCAGTCCAGCCCGTCCTCTGAAGCCCAGGCCATGTATTTACGGTTGCCGCTCTAACTGGAGCCGTTCCGAAGAATCCGGCCCGGAGAAACAGGTCGCGTTGATAAACGTTCTTAAGGCCGAATTCAGGGACGGAGCGGTGGCTCCGATCCAGACAAATCCGACTCTCCGAGATTTGTCGCGCAGCGGGAGGGCGGGGCCAGGCCGGACTAGGCCGGGCTTAACTCGGGGAAGTTGCTGAAGTTGGAGCGAGCGAGGGCTGAGCCTGGCAAGCGCTTTACTCGGGCGGCCGGGGCCTCGCCGTGGGTGTCTTCGCGGGGGCTTCTCCTTTCGGCTCGGGCGGTGCATGATGGAAGAAGCAGCATGGCCACTCATTTCTCCCTGACCCAGGTAGGAGCTTCCTGGTGAAGAAAAGGCGCAGCCAGAGCTCATCTCTGGGGAAGTCGAAGAAGAAGAAGGCGGGCAAGCCAGGCGCCGAGCTGGCCTCCTCTCGCGAGGAGCAGCGGGGGTCTCGCTTGCCCAAGCGCTGGCGTCGAATCGCCTTCTCGCAACGTCGTCGTCCGCTACTCCTCCCGAGCTTTTTCCACTGTCACGTCTCCCGCTCCTTCTCCGGGCTGCCGGGCTTCCGCCCGGCTCTTTCCCCGCTCGCACGTTTCTCTTGCCTTCCCCCGCGAGCGTTAATTGCTTGCATCTTTCCCGCTTTTTTTTTTTTTTTCGTCACGAGACCTCGTCGTTTCTTCCCCTCGTTCGCCTTCCTCAATCTCTTCCCCCCACCTAAGTCGGCTTGTAGTCGGAGAACCGAGCGAGCCTCCCTCTTTGACGGTGTCGTGTGGACGCGCCTTTTGCCCGTCACCCCTTTCAGGCCCGTCCTTCCCGGCTGCTTGAAGCTGAAGCCGACCTTCCAAAAAGCGCTGCGCTTCGTGCCCCCTCAAAACATCGGCTCCTTAAAGGGCCGGAGAGGGATTCCTCTCTGCAATTCCTAAGCCGGCGTTTATTTCTCTTTTTTTTTTTTTTTTTTTCCNTTTTTTTTTTTTTTTCCCCCGGCGTCGATACTGTATGGGTGTTAACCGTATCCCGTGTGCTCTGTCTGGGTTATTACTGTTTTTTAAATGGGTATTTAAGGGGTATGCAATTTCGGAGTCTTCCTGAGCTTTTCCAGTCCAGGGACTGGCATTTCTGGCAACTGGATATTGCTATATTCCCTTCATATTCCATAGTCCATGTGATTGCTTTTCAGTTTGTGATCTGTACTTATCAATTCCTTCAGTTTCTTAGGGAGAGACACACTCATCTTTAGGCCCGTGTATTTCTTTTCCACTTAGGCTTTTGGTATGATTTCTGGGGTTAAAAATGTTATATATTACTCAGAAAACATCTCATAAACAACAGAGGTATGTTAAATAATAAACTTGGCTTTCTAATTGTAATTGGAGGACAGTAGCTTATTTTTTCAAGGATTCTGTAATGGCGAGCAAGAACAAACACTTCTTTTTAATTATTACTTTTGATTATAATTATTCTAGATGCTATTGGGTAATACAAAACTTCTGAGGGAAAATTCCAAATTGTGTTACTAATTGAAATTTGAGTATATGAATGTTTACTTTATATGCATAGAAATGAATCATGCATTTCAGAGTGGCTGATATATGAACACTTAACTTTTAGAACAAGAGTTCTAAAACTTCGTGTTTACTACTATAATCCATAGTTTTTGGAGTCTTCAGTTTATGTCAGATTTGTACTCCATCCTCACTGTGGGTGTAAGCAATCAAGGCAGTTTATATAAGATCACATAAGTTAGATGTTAAGGTGAATTGTTTATTTGAAAAGCTGCTTCACAGTGTTTATCATCAGGAGCTAGCACATGGAGCAATCCAATGAAATTTGAAACTGCTACTCTAACTTGAGAGTCAGTACAGGGCTTTCCAAACTTGCCAATTTTAACACTTGTGGACTTCAACCCCCAGGATTCCTATGGCTGGCTGAGGAATTTTGGCAGTTGAAGTCCATAAGTCAAACTTGCCAAGTTTGAAGACCCCTGGCATAGTGGTTGATGCATCAGGCTAAAACTGGGAAACTTGTGATTCTCAAAGCCAGTTGGGTGATTTGGAGCTTGTCACTTTCTCTTAGCCTTAGAAAAGAGGTAATAGCAAACTACTTCCGGAAAAACATTGCCAAGAAAACTGCAGGGACTTGCCCAGGCAGTTATGGAGAATCATCTGATTGAACTGAAAGGGTGTGTGTGTGGGGGGGGGGGGGG
>BHFT01001554.1:149721-165289 GCA_004320025.1 Laticauda laticaudata
GGGGGGGGGGGGGGGGGGGAAACTACACTTATGTATAAGAAAACTTCACAGATGGTCACCAGGAGATTGTTTTAACTGGAAAGAGCTTTTGCCATGTTGATGAAGTGGGAATGAATATATGAACACAAGTGAGGCTAGTACATATAAAGATAAAGCTGCAAAAAAAAAAGTGTTGTCATATGGGCTACCATATCTCTCCCCCAGCATGTTTGACAGCTTATACGTTAAGTTACATGTGTTATGAAGACCTAAAGCAGCCAATCCCAGGAATTGGAATTTAAAGCAACTGCAGCTCCCAAATTCATAGTTTAGTGAATTTTGGTTTACAGAAGTAACTTAATGAGGAACCAAAAATGTCAGCATCCTGAGTCATAACTAGTGAAGTACCAATTTACCTAATTTATTGCATATAATATTGTATGTGTGTGTGTGTGTACTTTGAAAGTGAAATATGTTTTACACCAATTATAACTAGAAAATCTCATTTGTAAAAACTCTGTAAACAATTCTCTTCAAAACAGAAAGTCTTAAGGAAATAGAATGTGAATTGAAACAATAACATAGGTAAAAACACTGATAAAGCTGTGCAACTGAGCTAGGGTGTACCAATAGTTTAATACAACTGAAATAGCTATGTGCTTAAAACTTCAATAAGTGTTAATATTGCATGTGAATAATGTCACAATTTAGGAACTTTATACACTTTTGAAACTCACTAGGTGAAAATAAACATCTAACTCCAGTAAAACTCTTTAAAAGTATTTTCTTTGCCCTGAAAATAAGTTTGGTTCTGCTGTAGCCAAATGCCACCAAAGTTTACTACATGCATTGGTCAGAGGTCCATCCTTCAGGTCAAAGAATGTTAAGTCCAAGCAGACTTTGCCTGCTGTCTATTATTTCTTTCCACATTACCCTTTTTACAATATTGTGTTGTGTGATCTATATTAGTCTCATTAATAAGCCTTAGCAGATACAAAAATATAAATGTTTTTAATTGAACTGGGAAAATTCAGTTGAAGGGAAAATTGTAAAAAATCACAGGATATCAAGAATTATTAGATTATATTTTCCAGTTTTAATGACATATTTAACATGAAATGCTTTAATATATACTTTGGCATTTCACAATATGTTTAGTTTGTTCATTGCAGTGATGCAAAACTAAAAATAATAGAAAATGGGCAAATATTTTAACTATATAAAACTTCTGGATTTTGTACTGCAATTTTGTAATTGCCTGTCAGGCAAGTGTAGCATATATATATCAGAAGAAGAAGAAATCAGCTATGGCAGCATTATACATTGTCTGGAAGTTGAAGTCCACAAGTCGTAAAGTTGCATGCACTGGCTGAGGAATTCTGGAAGTTGAAATCCACAAGTCGTAAAGTTGCCAAGGTTGGAAATCCCTGCTATAGGGCACTGCACACCAGAACAACTGGACACAAGGACAGTTTTCCCCCGAATGCCTTCACTCTGCTAAACAACTAATTCCCACAACACTGTCAACTTATTTACTGAGACTATTACTATTATTCCTCTACTACTAGATTATAATACTTCCTAGTACCTATCTCTTCCTACTTATGACTATAACCGTACTGCTTGTATCTTTACAATTTATATTGTTTTGTTTCCTAGTATGATTTGATTGCTTATTAGTAAACTATGACTATCACACAAGTCCACAAATCATAAAATTTCCGAGGTTGGAGACCCTTGCCCTATAGCATCATTTTGAGTGAGAAGTTGAAACAATTTATGCCCAGGATATGAGGGGTTTGTAGATATTTTCACAGCCCTCTTTTTGACTCTGTGAAGTGTACTAGTCCTCAATGGAAGGCAGGTTGATAGCAATTGTTTTTCTGCAGTTCTAATTATCTGTTGAAGTCTGTGTTTGTCTTGTTTGGTTGCAGAGTTTTCTGAGTTGGCGCAGAAATAATATTTTTGTTGTGCTTTTTTATGACTTTTTTGATATTAGATGTCCATTTTAAGTCTTGAGATATGATAGAACCTACAAACTTGAAGGTCTCTACTTGTTGATACTGTGTTGTTTATATTATAAGAGGTGGTTGTATAGGAGGGTTTCTCCTAAAATCTACCACCACTTCTATGGTTTTGAATGTATTTAGAATAGAATAGAATAGAATAGAATAACAGAGTTGGAAGGGACATTGGGGGTCTTCTAGTCCAACCACCTGCTTAAGCAGGAAAGCCTGTACCACTTCAGACTAATGGTTATCCAACATCTTTTTAAAAACTTCCACTGTTGGAACATTCACACCTTCTGGAGGCAAGTTGTTCCACTGATTAATTGTTCTAATTGTCAGGACATTTCTCCTTAGTTCTAAGTTGTTTCTCTCCTTGATTGGTTTCCACCTATTGCTTTTTGTCCTACCCTCAGGTGCTTTTCTTTGTGGCAGCCCCTGAGATATTGGAACACTGCTATCCCGTAGTCCTTCTTTTCATTAAACTAGACATACCCAGATCCTGCAACCATTCTTCATATGTTTTAGCCTCTAGACCCCTAATCTTTGTTGCTCTTCTCTGCAGTCTTTCTAGAGTCTCAACATCTCTTTTACATCATGGCGACCAAAACTGACTGCAGTATTCCAAGTATGGCCTTACCAAGGCATTATAAAGTGGTGTTAACACTTCAACTGATCTTGAGTCTATCCCTCTGTTTATGCAGCCTAGAACTGTGTTGGCTTTTTTGGCAGCTGTTGCACATATTTAAATGGTTGTCCACTAAGACTCTGAGATCCCGCTTACAGTTACTACTATTGAGCAAGGTACCACAAATACTGTACCTGTGTATTTGATTTTTCTTGCCTAAATGTAGAACCTTACCTTTTTTCACCATTGGGTTTAATTTTGTTAGATAGTGCCCAATGTTCAAGTCTATCAAGCCTATCTTCTGGAGTGTTGGCTATTCCTACCAGCTTGGTGTGTGCAAATTTGATGATTTCCCCATCTATCCCCTTGTCCAAGTCATTGATGAAGATGTTGAAGAGTACTGGACCTAAAACAGAGTCTTGGGATACTCCACTGCATATTTCTCTCCATATAGATGCAATTCCATTGAGGACTACAAGTTGAGTGCAGTTGGTCAGCCAGTTATGAATACATCTGGTGGTGATGCTGTATCACCCACATTTTTCTACTTTATCTAGTAGTATGTTATGATCTACTATATCAATGGCCTTACTGAAATCCAAATAAATTATATTAACAGCATTCCTCTCATCAACTAATTTTGTCACTTTGTCAAAGAATGCAATAAGATTAGTCTGGTTGATCTGTTTTTAACAAACCCATGTTGGCTTTTGGTTATTTCTTTGTTTGCTTCTAGGTGTTTGCTGATTCATTGCCTGATTATCTTTTCCACAATCTTTTCTGGTATTGAAGTCAGGCTGATAGGTCTGTAATTTCCTGGATCTATTTTTTTTTCTGTTTTGAAGATGGGAACTATATCATTTCTTTTCCAGTCCTCTGGCAGTTCCCCAAGATCTTTGAAAGATAGTAGTTCAGTGGTTCTGAGATCTCATCTGACAGTTCCTTCAAAATCTTGGGGTGTAATCCATTTGGTCCTGGTGATTTGAACATCTAGGGTAAACAGTGTTCATTTTCTTCCCTATTTTAACTTGTGTTCCTAATCTGTTTTTTGTGGTGCTTTTGATAGGTTGGGCTATTTTTTTTCCTTTTGTGTAAAGACAGAAGCAAAAAATCCCCCATTAGTACTGTGATGTGCTTCCTACATAACGTAGTCAGCTGTCTAGCAAAAAGTTCATCTATTTCCTCTGTTTGGTTGGGTGGCCTATAGTATAGACCTATGGTAATGTCATTTCTCTCCCTTTAATGTTGATCCGAATGCATTTAGCATTGTTCTGGTTGCACCTGTGACAAGGCTAGTTATTCAACCTTCTGTCTCTAAGCAGATTCATCATTGTTTCAAATGAGACCAATCACTGTCGTATCATCTGCAAACTTCAGTACCTTAACCGAGGGATCTTTTGAGATGCAGGCATTGGTAAAAAGAGAGAAGTGGAGAGAGCACACAGCCCTGGGCAGCTCCTGTGCTAATTGTACAGGTATCTTATGTGATTTTGCCTAGCTTCACCTGCTTCCTGTATGTCTGTTTCTAGGTACTTTCAAGACTGACTTCCCACCTGTTCTCTGGTCATCAGGTTAGATTAATCCAGGCTTAGGTGAGAAGTATAAGGATCTCAAAGGCAATATTTTTCCTTAATAGGCCCCACCTTATGGAACAGGTTCAAGTTATAGTTAATGTTCCTTTTCTTTAAGAAACCTTGAAAATTGCTCTTTTGCAAGATATTTGGAGCCTAATAGTTTGGTTGTGCAGTACTGTGAATTTGTGTTACGTTTCCTGCTTTTTATTATATTATTGTGCTTATTTCATTATAGTGATTGTATGATTTATTTATTTTTTGAATATTTTTTTTATTTTTATATTTTAAAAAACATCTCTTTTGGTGAACAATGTGGTTCCAGGTTTTTACATTTCAATACAAACATGACCATATTTACATATTCCTCTTTCATATTCAATTTCATATCATATTATTACTTATTCCATTTCCCTTCAGCCAGATATTTTAGATCAGGGGTATCAAACTGGCGGCCCACAGCATGTGCAGGCCAATGAATGAGGAAAGGATGTGATGGCAACATGACACAGCGAGTTTGACACACGTGTTTTAGACCAGGGGTCGCCAACCTTTTGGACCTCAGGGACCACCAAATTCATAATTTTAGATCACAGGGACCACTAACCGATTCTGTGGGTGTGGCCTAATTTGTGGGTGTGGCTCAATCACATGACTGGCTGGGCATGGCTTGTGTATGTAAATATTATAAATATTTATATAAATATTGATTTTTTTTACAAAAAGAGCAACTTTTACCGCAAAGCAGGCAGATTGAGTTGCTCACAGAATCCCAGATTCATTCAAAGATCTATCTATCTGCCATTGGCTAGCTCAGTCTGTCAAATAAAATTTACTTGCAAGCAAACTCATCAAATTTGCTAGGAAGCAAACTCACAAAATTAACTCACAACATACAATACATGTAAATATTGATTTTTTAATTTAAAAACAGAGCAACTTTTACCCAAAATCAGGCAAAGCAGGCAGGCAGATTGAGTTGCTCACAGAATCCCATATTCATTCAGAGATCTATTTATCAGCCATTGGCTAGCTCAGTCTGTCAAATAAAATTTACTTGCAAGCAAACTCATCAAATTTTCTAGCAAGCAAACTCACAAAATTAACTCACAATACACCATTCATGTAAATATTAAATTTTTTTATAAAAAAGAGCAACTTTTACCCAAAATCAGGCAAAGCAGGCAGATTGAGTTGTTCACAGAATCATTCAGTGATCTATCTATCTGCCATCGGCTAGCTCAGTCTCTCAAAAAATCAGGAGTGAGTGGGTGGGCAGAGTTCCTGCGGGTCATGTGGGCGGCACAGTCTTGTGTTTCTGCGCAGCCTGGATTAATTGCTTCGGGGGTGCTCTGGGGGTGAGATTTCTCTGCGGCCCACCAAAATTTTCTCACGACCTGGTTGGCGACCACTGTTTTAGACTGTATTTGGCATTTTTAACAAAATTATTGAGTCCTTTCCAAGGACCTGAGATAGGCAAATGTTTTTTTAATAATATCAAAGGTACTGTTGTAGGATGTAGGCTGTTCCAAGTAAAGCTGCCTTTTATAATTGACTGACAATAATTCTGTCAGTGCCAATAGTGTTTAAATGGTGCTCAACATATTTTGGCATTGTATCCAAGGCACCTATTACTAATGGTATTTTTGCATTTTTTGGCCACAATTATTGTACCTCTATTTGCAGGTGTTTGTATTTTATGTTTTTTTTTCCAATTCTTTCTCTACTATTCTGCTTTCTTCAAGTATTGCAAAACATTTTTGTATTTTTTTATCAACAATTGTTAAGTATGGAGTACTGTGTGTGGTAAATGCTTGTATGTTTTAATTCTAAAATCCCATTGCACTTTAGCTTCTTCATTTTCTATTACTTTGTCCACTTTGTGAGCCTGCCAGTTAACTGCTTTCAAAGCAAATGGTACTTCTTGCAGATATTGCAGTGCACCATTGCTTCTACTTTATCATGCCATTGTTTGCAGCCAATCTATGCAATCTTCTTGCAGCAGCTAAGTGGGCCACTTTCTTTTCAGCTTTTTTGCATTTTGTTTTCTGTTGTTGTCTTTATTATGGTTGGTTGCACTGTCAGCTAGATGTTTAGACTGAATTTGACATTTTTACCAACCTATCACATCCTTCCCAGGGAACTTGATAGGTGGATAAAAATGCCAAATCCAATCTAAACATTTTATTACATTAGAGTGATAACTGTCAATGGGGTTCCATTGGGGAAAGGAAAACAACAACCATAAAACAGTGTTTCCCATCCCCATGGAGCCAGATGAGAATAATACTGTGGTTAATGATACTGAAAATCACTGAGAGATCAAGGAGCATCAGGACAAATGCATTAGCTCCATCCTGTCTCTGTCATTTATAAGCATGACCAAAACTGTCTCACTACTAAATCATCCCAGTCTAATAACTAACTGAAATGGATGTAAACAATCCACTTTTGTCTGAGTTCTCAACAAGTGTAGACCAACCAGCTTTCCCAGAAAGGGAAGGTTCATTGCTGGATAATAGCTATTGAAAACCATTGGGTTCAAGAATGGCGTCTTCAAGAGGGTTCACCACAGCCTCTTTCAGGACAGGAGGTACCGCCTTTTACATTAAGGAACTGTCACAGCATGAATCCACACATAGATCACTTCCCTGGCTACTTTTACAACTTAGAAGGGTCTGGATCCAGTTAATGAGCTCAGCACAGATGACAGTACAGAGAACCCCATCCACTTCTTCAGGTTTTTCTGACTCTGACTTATCCCAGATGACCAGATGGTGGCTCAAGAACTTAAGCCTGACTTGCCCAGAGTCCACGTCAGAGTAGAACTGAGCAATTTATCCAGCAAATAGCCTAGATCAAGGGTGTCAAATTTGTGGCCCACGGGCCAGATGCATCATATGCTGGCCCCACCCCCACCCAGTTTAGCAAAGGAAAAAAGTCCCGATACTTCGTGTGATGCTGCTGTGATGTGGGTTTGACACCCCTGGCCTGGATAATCCCAGAAGGGGTTGGGTCACCCCAAACAGGTCAGCTGGCAGTTATCAGTAGATGCAAAGTGGGCAAAGATGTAGCCAATTCTTGTCTGAAAGGAAACTAAAAATAATGCAAATATTTATTGCAAGTTATTCCATAAAAGCTGATGATATATTCAGTTTGTACTGCTAGTACATATTATACAATTAAAATATAATTTTAGCTTCAAGTGATCTACTGCAAGCAGCAAGAGGCGGCTCCTCACATAACTTGGTCCTAAGCCATGTAAGCCTTTAAAGGTCAAAATCAGCTCCTGATCAGCTCCTCCTAGAAGCAAACTGGTAACATATGCAGCTCATGGAGCAGAGGCATAATGTACTCTTCTAGGGATACCTATAACTTCTCACAGTGCCAGGTTTTGTGCAAAGGGGAACTTCTGGATTTTGTTCAAGGATTGCCCCATGTATAGGACATTACAGTACTCTATTTGGAGGTGACTAGGGTGTGAATAACTGAACAGAGCCTCATGATTAAAGAAAGGATGCAACTGGCACACAATTATTAAGTTGTGCAAAGATCCTCCTAGCCACAACAGCTTCCTACTCTTCAACCCCCAGATTGCCCATCAAGTCTATTTGCAGCATAATACTTAGCAATAGCAATGAAAAACAAAATAAGAGAGAATTGTAATTGGACAATTCTGTGTAGCTGGAGCTCTTGAGCCAACATTAGGGGAGCTGAAGATCCTTCTGGTGGTCTGATAAGGTTCTGGAGCAACACCCAATCTACCTGCTTGCTCCCAGCACCTTATTCACAATTATTACTTCTAAGAAGGCTTGGAAGTTTTCTGAAGAAAAGCAGATGGACAGAGAAACCAAACACAGATAGGCACTGCCCCTTCCTTTTCTCTGGGCCTGTCTTCCTGCCACTAAATTCTATTCACTGTGTGTAGGGGACCTACAGCTGCTGCCGGTAGCCTAACTCTGAAAAAGACCAAAGCAATGCTGGCAGGTTCCCACTTACCATAGATAAAAAGACTTGTGAAGCTGCTGGGGTGGAACTTTGTCCTGTGAGTAGAACATTGTTATAGCACTGGTTGCCAATGTCATTTATCCTGTTCAAGGCTACAGCTACAAATGGGCAAGAATGACTAGCATGCGGGCTCACAGAGCTTTTGTTAGTTTAGTTCAACACAATAATGTAAACGGCACTCTGACTGGAGGTTGTAAGTCAAACAGAGTGTACTTGCAAGTCATAAGACTTGTAACTCCTAAGAAGAAACAATAGAGGCCTCCAGAAGTAAACTGGAAATCCCCCAGGTTGTATTCTCCAGTTTCAGAGTGTTTTTATGGAAGGTACTTTTATAGGCCACCATTGGAACCAATAAGACAGAAGGAATGAGCTGCAGCACTGCAGTTGAGGTACCTGTCAGAAAACTACTGGGAGAGAAATCTTGCATTAGTTCTATTTTTGCATTTAGGGCAAAAGACTTAGGAGTTGACTGTGATAATGAGTGATGATGTGTGAATTTATAGGGGAAGTTTCTTCCTTGGAAAGCTCTACAGAGATCCTCTTCAAAAGTTGCTGTGTGTTTTTATAATCCTTTTATGGGCACAGTGCCCAGCATCTTTCATTCTTGATCAGATTGGTTGAGACTGCCAGAAGTTGCAGTTCAATAATTTCTGGAGGCCCACAAATCACCAATTAAAATTTAATTATTAAAGATAACCAACTTTTGTGTTAAAGTATAAAAAAGCTTTGATATTGCAGCCTTTAGACAAATGAACCAGTTTTAATGTGGCATTTATGATTATTGGAGTTTGAGATCCCTGTTCTAAAGGTTCAAGAATGGTAGCTGTTGAATTGTCAGAACTCAAGTATGTTTTGAAAATGTCTGAAATGTATCTGAAATGTCCATCAAAGTGTAACTGTAACAACAGCTGTCTAGTGTTTGAAAATAGTTCTTGCTTAACAAACCCAGTTGGGACTGGAAACTCCATCACTAAGCGACATGCTTGTTAAGCGAGACCTCATATGACCACAACTTGTGGTTTTACTGCCAGCTTCTTCTTGACTCTGCTTCTCAGAAGCCAGCTGTGGAGTGAACAAATGATGGACATGTGACTATGGGATGGTTGTATGGTTGTAAATGCCTGCTGGTGCCTGAATCTTGGTCACATGACCATAGGGATGCTGTGAAGGTCTTAAATGCAAGGACCAGTTGTAAAGGTTTTTCATCACTGTCATAACTTTGGGCATTAAACAAGGCAGTTGTAAGCGACAGCTACCTACAGCATTTTCTAGCCTTTGGGTCCCGATTAGGAGAAACTTTCAGCAAACATTTTTCATTTAAAAAAAAAAATAACATTTTTGACTTCGAAGTTTGAAAAGAGAAGTGTAACCTAAGGAATATAATTCAAATAGACAGGAATTTGTTCCAGTTTTTCTGAAGTCTAATTCTTTGTATATCTGCTGACTAAAGAGTCTTTGGGATGTTAAAATGAATGTTAAAATACAGGATGTGAAAGAGCATATGTTTCCTATGCAAAAACAATAGCTTTAAATAAATGTTTTGTTTGAAAATGATGACTTTGCTGTAATTGACCTAAAGATGTGACAATGTTAATTGCTGTGTTAGAGTAGAGAAGGAGAAACAAAAGGCAAATTTCATACTTGAACCCATTAGGAAAATAATTGAAAGTAGAACTGCTGATATAAAAATGTCCTTACACAAATTTGTGATGAGATTCATTTTTTTTTATATATAGCTCTGACCACAGCATCTTTAAAAGGCTATTACAGCATTAGAAAATAATGGAAAGAAGAAGCAACCAAAATAATTAGATGTCTGAAGCAACTCCTCTATGGGGTTAGAACTATAGTAATTGTGGGTTTTGGACTGGAATGAAGATGGATAAAGGAGACAGTGGCTGAGGTTTATACAATCATATAGGACGTATGTAAGCTTCAGAGAGGGAGTATTTGTCACGAACAAACATAGTGTTAGAATTCAAGGTCATCCACTGAAACTAAATGCAAAGAGATAATGACCTTCATAAATAAATACTTTTTCACATATTATATAATTAAAGGTAAACTTTGTAATGTGCTATGATTGGCCATATAGGAAGATTTTAAAATGTACAGAATTAGACAATTATTATTGTGAATGTGTTTCTGTGCATAATTTTAAAGAATGTTCGTTAGAATAGCAAAATAAAATACAAGCTAAACTTAAGAGAATAGAAAGGAGTAAAAATTAAAAGAAAAAAGGAAGATATAAGTAATGCAATAAAGAAAAGAAATATACAGATAGTCCTTGATTTATGACTGGTCAGAAAATGACTGACTGAAGTTATAAAGGACTCAAAGTTACTTAGGGCCTATCTTTGAAGTTAAGACTGCTATACCAGTTCCTTTCGGGTCTAGGATTTTTCTCTCTTATGATTGTTCGACGCTCTAACGAACAGTTCTGGATTTTCTTCTTTTTTTTTCCTTTTAAAGTTAGGGTCTAAATAAAAAAGGGATTTTCTCACCCATTGTTCATCTACATCACTCCTGCACATTTCTTTGTTGCCTCAGCTGTCCCAGCTTCATGGAGCCATGATGGCTGCCTCTTCTCCTCATTGTGGATGAGAGGGAAGAAGCCCTGAGTCTAGCAGAAGAGTTGCTGCTCTCCGTGACCTACAGGGCAACCCTCTTTTCTTAACAACCCCTACAGAGTGGCTTTAGCTCCTTTCTGAGCCCTCCAAGGGGAGAACTCGGTGCAGGAACTCAGATACCCACTCCTCACGTCCGATCTCTCTGCAACATCAGCCAGAAGTTGGATTATATGTAGATTTTGATACACAAGTGATGATCTTAAATGTATTCAATTGTGTCAGTGGAATTGTGGTATCTTTAATAATTGATCTTTGCTCAGCTGTAATGTAACAAATAATAGAGCAACCAAAGACTGTTTCATAGCTATAGTTGTCATCAATAAGTGTTGTGCACTTGCACAAACAATAATGGAGCCAATAATGACTCCATGTGTACCAGTGAACGTACCTCTTCATGCCTTTTTGTGAGGGCATCTGTCAGAACCTGACACCTGTAAGAGAAAGAAAACCACGAGATCACATTCATTCACTAATAAATAGAAGAGTTGAGTTGCTGTTACTTTCTGTTGTGCCATATCTAATTAAGTAATCTTGTCTCATGATGTATAGCTGCCATGATTTTACATGATATTACCTTGTAAGGTTTTCCTACTGTAAACAGTATCAACTGAACACTTAAAGCGATTGGGATTAGTACATGATGTAAATATAAATATTAATACTATTAATACTGTGATTTAAAAATGTGTGGGCTGAAACTTGCTATTTTGCAAAAGACTGATTGAAATGAAATCAGAAAAAAAGGAATATATAATTAGTATCCTAAGTAATGATTCATATATTTCACATTAATACCCTACTGGATTTGTGCTTCAGAACAACTTAAATGCAAAATTTAGCATTAATCACTTTCAGCATAAACAGTTCTATGTCATAGGCTACTCATATTTTGTTGTATCTTATAGTACTTGTTTCAGTTAAACATTTATTACCATTTTGACTTTGTAGTTAACTTAATTCTATGCAAATACTCATGTCTTTAGTTTCTGAATGTTTATCTAAATGTACTAATCTGTTATATTTTTAAAATTAAGCTGTTTGGAAAATTAAGCAATAATTAGATATTATTATATTTTGTTAGCTGTCAAGTGAAAATCCAGTATATGAAAAATATTATCGTCAGGTAAGTGTGAGCTTATTTTCTTTGCTTTTATTTTAAAATAAAATCATTTTTCATTTGTTTGTTATGGTTAAATGTCTTAAATAGAATAAAATTTTCATGAAACACTTTTGTAGTTTATAGAGTAAAATAAGTATTTTAACTATGCTAAAAGTTAATTTTATATCTCAGCACAGACGTCTCCAAACTTGGCAATTTTAAGACTTGTGGACTTCAACTCCCAGAATTCCTCAACAAGCACAGCTGGCTGAGGAATTCTGGGAGATGAAGTCCACAAGTCTTAAAGTTGCCAGGTTTGGGGACCTCTGTCTTAACACAAAATCAGAGTACAATAGACCTTGTTTCATACCCAGAATAATCCCAATTAAAACTTTATCATTGCTTAAGATATTTGTTTGTATACAAAGTTTATCAGTACCAATGGTACTTTATACCCCTGTGAGATTTTTTAGGTTAAATATGCAAGAATTTAAAAAGATATATTGTTTTGAGAATTATGCCATTTAAATGGCTCAGTGTAAACATTTAATTAAAGTGAGTATAATGTATATAAATTGTTATCTGTAAAATCACAGAGAATGTTAATAATTATTTGAAAACTAATTTGGGCAGTGAGTCTATTCATATCCTTCTGCTTGCAGTCTCTGCTGTATGCTTCAATTATATTGGCCTTTTCTCTGGACTTTAGAGCAAAGCACAAAGTTACCCTTTCTCCTCCCCTTCTCTTGACTTTTTTATTTGATTTCTTTACCACCCTAGTCTAAGGGATTCTAGGTACTGTACATACAATTATAATTAAAACATTACAAATAATACTTCATAATAATACAAAATTCAATAAAATTGATACTCTGCAAGATCCTGTGTGGCTCATTTGGAGTCTGGGGACAGTATTAAAAACCAAATTGATAGAAGCTAGTGGCTTTCAAGATACCAGCTTTCCATTTTTTATTATTTTAAATGAGGCAAAAAGCTGGAGCATACTAAGGTAGGTGACCTGTGAGTTCAAATTGAAATCCCAGCCTTAAGTATTTTATCATTTTCATCTATGGAGATTATATACTGGTAGATATTAGATTATGAGGCATCTTAAAATAGAAAACTATCTTGGAAATGAGGGGTCCTTGCTACTTTGTGAGCTTAATTGTTTTTAGCACAGATGATGTTATCGGGTTTGGGAAATGAAACATATACAAGAAAACAACCAGTATATATTTAGTATATTGACTCTAGGCCATGTAAAGCTTTAGAAGCAATTATAACATCTGGGAGCTGGATAGATGTCTTTGAATATTTATTTGCTAAAAGTGATCACAGACGTAACTTTTTGTAACTATATATACAATGGCATGATTAAATATTCCACAATTCTTTACTCCAGGGGTGTCAAACTCAAGGTCCATGGGCCAGAGTTGGCCCGCAGGGTGTTTAGATCTAGTCCACAGAGCCAGCCTGGAAAAAGCAAAGGACTGGCCCGGGGTGCCTCCACGGAGCACGGGGGAGCATGCATCCCCTTGTGTTGTGCCCCTTTTGCTGGCAGAAGGCTGCAGGAGGCCATTGCAGCTGAAAATGGCGCGTGGGCTTCCCTGGCAGAGGGCGATCAAAACAAACTAAAAACAAAGGAGAAATGTTTTTCCTTTTGCATTTGAGCATTCAAGAAGTCACAGGAAAGGAGAAAGGGAAAGAGGAAGGGTAAAGAAAAAAAAAGGGGGAAAGATGGGAAGAGAGCAAGGAAAGAAAAATAAGGGAAGAAAGAAAAAGGGAGGTTGGGATGAAGGAAGGAAGATCATAATGAGAGTGAGGGAAGGTCTTGGGATAGTCGTGCCTTCGCACTTGGTCATCACAGGTGTCCCCGACATGAGTAACACTGAGCTGGCCATGGCCATCATTGCCACGCCTCTTCAGCCTTCCAAGGCCAAACACAACCCTGATGCGGCCCTCAATGAAATTGAGTTAGGCACTCCTGCTTTACTTTATTACTGAGTTAATAAAAGTTTTGTTAAAACCATATATTTTAAAGAATTGCTCATTTTAATCAGTTATGACCTCTTTTGGCAGGTTGATCCTAGTAATTCTGGAAGAGTATTGGCTTCTGATGCAGCTGTCTTTTTGAAAAAATCAGGACTAACAGATTTGATACTTGGGAAGGTATTGATATGTTCAGATAAGGGGATAATCATCTATCTTAACTTTACAAAAATAAAAATGCCATTACCTGCAGAATCTTTTACATTTTACATATTTCATTGTTATTGTAATTCTTTCTGGTATTATCTTATGCTGGTCTATGACTAAAATAAAGATTCAATTTGGTCCCGCATCTACTGCTATTCTGTTAACAATTTTTTTAGTGTTACATTCTGCATAGAAGTTACAGCTTTGTTTCTTTAATCATTAATCAGTGAAATATAATTTTAGGTAGGTAGGTAGATTAAGTTCTACTTATTAAAGATATATATATAATTATATATAATTATAACACTGTAATCTCTGTTAGTTAGGATTAAACAATTTAGTTGTGTTAGTATTGAAACTATTGCCAAGAATAAATATAACATTTTAAAAATAGATTGATAAGTTGAATAAGATAACTTTCTGGCATCACTTTACATGTTTCTTTTATGTAACTATATTTTAGGTTTGGGACCTTGCTGATACAAATGGCAAAGGTATCTTAAACAAACAGGTAAGATATATTTACTTCTGCATATAAAGACAGTTATGAAATAACAACAAAAAAGCATCTCTCCAATATTTTAAAGAGAATAGAATAGAATAGAATAGAATAGAATAGAATAGAATTCTTTATTGGCCAAGTGTGATTGGACACACAAGGANTAGAATAGAATAGAATAGAATAGAATAGAATAGAATTCTTTATTGGCCAAGTGTGATTGGACACACAAGGAATTTGTCTTGGTGTGTATGCTCCCAGTGTACATAAAAGAAAAGATACATTCGTCAAGAGTCAAGAATCATAAGGTACGACAATTAATAATAGTCTTGTGAAATCTGTAGTGAATTGCAGAGAATAATAAAGAATAAAGAAACCATTAGAGAGCATTTCACTGAGGCGCTTGTCGTCGGTGCCATATATCTAATTATAGTGTGAACATCTGTCTTTGTTTTATTAACAAGGTAGGGGGGCATGTGTGGAAAATAGCCTGGAATTTTTCTAATCATTTTACCAGCAGTGACTATAGGAGATACTGTTTATATATGCATGTATGTATGTATTTATTTATTTATTTATTCAGCATATGGTATATTGTTGTACATGAACTAGCAATATATATTAACAAATCGCTCAGATATTGACTTCAGCTTAGAGCCAGTCACAATGTGATCTAAAGTTTGAGGTGGGACCACCACAGTCACACTGTAGGGAGGATACTGTGCTCCATTTATACAGAGAGTGTCGGCAGATGCTGTCTGAGGTGTAAATCCTATTCAAGATTTATATATATATATATATATATTCCTGAGGTTTTCACGGGTATTTATGTGGATCTTTGGTTATTTGGGTTTTCTCCCGCGTAAAATTGGAAATATCTAGGCGACATTTCGATGAAGTCTCATTCATCATCTTCAGGCTTGTTTCTTCGGCTCTGTGCTTCTCAGAGTAA
>BHFT01001555.1:0-76345 GCA_004320025.1 Laticauda laticaudata
TACAAATTAATAGAGTCACCCTATTTTTTTTTTAAAAAAGGAATCAGGGTTGACTTGCTATAGATTTAGACTTAATAATACCTCTACCAGTCAAGTTTCTTGCAGGTTTCTACATGTTACAATCAACGGATTCCAATAATGTATTTAAGAGTTTTTGTAATTCGCATTATTTTCCTTGAAAACAACAAACTTTAACCTCAGCACATAAGATACTTGGAAGTTATTAAGCAACTATAGTAAATAAAAAGCCAGGTTTATAAAGTTACGGTTTATGTCTCAAAATTTTGCAGGCTTTAATATTACTGTTATTTTTGAAACTTGAAAAGCTAGCAAAATTAAGGAGAACTTCTATGTGTCAGCAGTTGTTTGGAAGAAATGTAGAAAACTGACAAATAAGTGGAATATTCTGTAATATAATCTGTAGAAATGGAATCTAGCTCTTAATACTATTTGGTCTTGACAGTTTTCCAAAATCTGAGGTTTGCTGCACATTCAGGGGGGGTGGCAAAAAAAACCCAAGATTTTTAAGGCATTGAATAATACCAAGTGCGCAAAATGTAATTGCGCAATTATAGTGAGCGAAGAGCTCGTCTAACCTCTTCGATATCATTTTCTCTTCCTGCTTCGTGATAATTCATGTTATCCTTAAGAGGCAGCCGTGTAACTATACGTATTTGCCCCTTTCAGCTGTTCAGCATCTGAACAACTTTACTTTAATTGCTCTATAAAATAAACATGAACATTTTTAAATCTTGAAGCATTTCTTAATATGATATATATATAAATAATAGTTTATATATAAACATTCCCTGACTTTGGCATATTTTGGATTTGCATAGGTTTCTATGCGCGAATGTTTTGCCAATGACTTAGCATTATAATAAAGATAACACTGCTCAAAAAAATAAAGGAAGGACTAAACAACAACAATGTACTTTAAGTCTAATCACACTTTTCATGAAATCGAACTGTCCACTTAGGTAGGCAACATGATTCGACCAATCAGAGTTTCACATGGCTGTTGTGAAATGGAATAGACAACAGGCTGGAAAGCAGAGGCAGTGTGGCAAGACATCGCGCAATAAAGGAGTGGCTTGCAGGTCATGATCACAGACGCACTTCATAGTTCCGTATGCTTTCTGCTTCAATGGTTTGGATCACTTTTGAATGGGTGATACTTTTCACGTGTTTAGTGGTAGCATGAGAACGGAGTCTACAACTAACACAAGTGGCTCAGGCAGTGCAGCTCAATCCATGATGGCAGCATGCAATGGGCAAGGCTATGGTAAGAGCATGGAGGCGCTAACCAACAAAAGGGCCAGTACAGTCAGGGATGTGGAGTATGGGGGGGGTGGGGGGGGGGGGGCCATAGGAGGGCAACAATCCAGCATCAGGACTCACACCTCCACCTTTGTGTAGGGAGGGAGTACAGGAGGAGCAATGCCAGAGTCGCTGCAAAATGACGCTCCAGCGGGACCATAAAAGGTGGCATGTGGCTACTCAAACGTCAGTAACAGACTCCATGGAGGGTGGTATGAAGGCCCGATCATCCACAGGTGGAGCAGCCCAACACTGTTTGGGCACACTTACAGCCCAACGCCGTGCAGGACGTTTGGCATTTGCCAGAGAAGCACGCAAGATTGGCAAATTCGCCCACTGATGCCCTGTGCTCTTGCACTAGATGAAAGCAGGTTCACACTGAGCACATGTGGCAGAATGACAGGGTCTGGAGAACATTCTCGCACGTTACCGGTGGAGAACATTCTGCTGCCTGCAACATCTTCCAGGCAATAAGGCCAGTTTGGCAGAGGTCAGTAATGTGTTGGGGTGGCATTTCTTTAGGGGGTCCGCACAGACCTCCATGTGCTCGGCAAGAGGTAGGCCTGACTGCCATTAGGTAGCGAGATGAGATTCCTCAGACCCTTGTGAGCACCATATGTTGGTGGGTTGGCCTGAGGTTCGGCTCCTAATGCAAGACAATGCCTAGACGCTCATGTGGCTGGAGTGTTTCACAGTCCTGGCAAGATGAAGGCATTGATGCTATGGACTTGTCGCACGCTGTAGCCGCCCAGGCGGCTGAATTCAACCTGAGCACATCTGGGAGCATGCATGTCTCTCTACATCGCACCAATGCCATGTTGCAGCCACAGATTGTCCAGGAGTTGAGAAGCTTTAGTCCAGGTGTGGGAGGACATTCGGCTCAGGGGACCATGTCCGGCCACCTCATCAGGAACATGCCAGGCATTGTAGGGAGGTCATACAGGCAGGCATGGAGGCCACATCACACATACCTAAAGGCGCTCATTTTGACTTGTTTAAGGACATTACATAAAAGTTGGATCAGCGCTGTAGTGGTTTTTTTTGCCACTTTAAATTTTGAATAAACTCCAAATCCAGACCTCCATAGGTTTTGGCCAAATTTGATTTCCATTGATAATTTTTGTGTGATTTTGTTGTCAGCACATTCAACTATGTAATGAACAAAGTATTCAATAAAAATATTTCATTCATTCAGATCAAGGATATCTTGATTTTGTGTTCTCTTTATTTTTTTGAGCAGTGTATAAGTTTATGTATTAAACATTTCTAGTGTCACTCAGTAAATATTCTATGTTCCATGTAAATAGAAAAATGAATTTATATGCCATATTTTACAAACATGAATTATGTTTACTTCTTTGCCTGTTACTTGGTCATCCTCTTTTTAAGCATGAGGATTTTTTTTTCTGTACAACAAATGGGAAAATAGAAAATTTACAAAATCAGGGAATTATGAATGGTAAATCTGTTCCTCCTGAACATACAGAGCTCTGGGAACAGATTTGCCACAACTTCCAACCTGATTTAAAATAAAGCAAGTTCATTAATACTTTCACACACTAAATCTAATCATTAAAGACCATTAATATTTGAAGAATGGTATGTATATATTGCATTTAAAAGCAAGGATATCATATTAATATTATATAAAATATGACTATGTAAACTTGAAAAAAGTCTTGATTCAAAGACCAAAGCACCCTTTTGAACTGAATCTTCAAATAAAGAGGTTTTTTTTTAAAGAAAAAAATCTCTTTGAATAGCTCTGGAAAGATTCAAGCCTTTGGAGATTTGATGACTTTCTAGCCTTGTAGAGACAGCTTGCAGATTTTCTTTCATATATAAACTAAGCTAGGGAGAGGGCTGATGTTTATGAGTACCTGGTCAATGAATGTAATCACTGTCCCAAATATAGAAGTGGTACTCCCACAATCTCACTCAATTGTTCCTCACAGTATTCCCTCAATTTAGGTGGGATCACCAAGAAGGAGAGGGACGGGGAAGATATACTTATTCCTGTTTTTTCTTTATTTTTGTTTTACATTTACCAGGGATGTCAAACTGGAGGCCTGCAGGCTGGATGAATCATGAGGAGGCCATGTCCACCCGACTCCACAAAGCAAAACTCTCGATACATCACATGATGCAATTAAATTGGACACCCATGATCTATCCCTTATTACTTTTCTTTAATTCACTTCTCTATCTGATTTGTAGCATAGATCCTTCTCATATCTGTACATAATCCATAGCTCTTTCGTACTGTCTTATTGCTTCCTATTAATCATAATAATTATTCATTCTACTTATTTTGTTTTTGCCTGAATAGGTCACTTTTCATATCTTTGTCTGAGATAATCTTGAATGCATGTTAGACTGTTCTGTATAACTTTTTTTTTCATAATACATTGCATTATATACTGAATAGAGACTGTATACACAGATATTTCTCAATGTTTTTTTTTAAAGTTTCTATGTAAGCATATGCAACATGGTATGTTATGTTCAGGAGATGCTAACTCTGCCACTGAGCCAGCCAACAAACTTATAAAAGAGCTTACATTTGAAACAATTTTTAATTTTATAAAGTTACAATATGATACTTTTTATACTGTTTCAACACAACTTCTCTTATGAATTTTGCTGGACAATTTTCTGGTGGTTTTATCTGTTTTTAAGAGAAATGCAGAAACATTTTAAAACTGCATTGCAGCCCAAACCTCGAAGATATCAGACTGAAAGTTTAATTAATATCCTTTAAAGGGTTATGTTCTCACATTTCTTCAAAAAAAGATAGCAGTTGCAGGCATTTTCATGTTACTCCATCATAAGCTATAGTCCAATATTTTATTACATAGACACATTTATTGGTCATCTGCAAAAGTAGATCATTGCTTCATTGCTTGAAGTGGTTATAATTCAAATCTAAATAAAATTCTTGGAGGTCTAGAATTATTTTAAAATCTATGTCACCAAATCATTAATTGTCCATTCATAGGTTGCATTGTAGGAAAATTATATTCCAAAAAGTATACCACTATGATGTTTCACAATGAATCTTGTTAGTTCTCATCTGTCATGTTATACTGGTGTGTGCTTTAATATAACATAAAAAATATTATTCCATTGCTTTTCCTAAATGCAACATATATTTTTTAAAAGAGCATTTTTCTGCCTTATTATATTAAAGTAAACAATGTTTACTTAGACCTTTGAAAGATCTATGAACAATTATTTTCACAACTAACAGAGAATTAGCTTACCTGAGTGATTCTACCAAGGTTTTCCTCTATTTCCAACAACAGGTTTCCATTCTCCAGCTGTAATGGATGATTGATGAATATGAAAATGGATGATTTATGAAAAATGACATATACTATTGGACACATCAGTGATGAGTTCAACTATTATTGATTTAATATCTGAGCAAAAGCCATTCCAATAGTTTTTATTAAAATGCTTTTGCTCATGTTCATAATAACATAATTAGATTGAATAAATACTGTATATGAAATTAAATTCATGCCAATGAAATGAACTGAAAATGGAGCATGAACATATGTGTATATTAGAATTCAGAATGAATCTACAGTTCTGTGGATAAAACTTAAGATCACCCCTATTTATGCCACTCATCAGAAAAAAGATGAAATAAGTAGGTAGGTAGGTAGGTAAGTAAGTAAGTAAGTAAAGTTTTCACTCTCTTCCCAGGAATGAATGGGAGTAACTGGTTTATCATATAAGAAAGTTGAGAAAGGCTAAAAGTGGTCATGTTTTCTATGTATTATGCTCATACTACTTTTGTTTTTCGATTGCATCCTTAATTTTTTTCCTCAAAAGGTAAAAGGATATGTGAGAAAAATCAATCATACAATTGGAGAAGTTATAATAACCTCATTTGATGCTGAATAGGCACTTATCCTTTAATTGTGCTTCCATGATGCCTTTTGTTCTTCTGGCATGTTCAGAGATAATAGCAATGGAAATAGCACCTAAATTTATATACCACTTCATAGTGCTTTGTAGACCACATTCTAGTAATTAAAATATGCAAGAGTCATAATTAGAATTCAGAGTAGTAAATGATAAAAGGAGAGGGTAGAATATAGGTTTTTAACCAAAGATTTAATCTAACAAAAACATATCATTTGGGGGAAGCAATTTCAGTTAATTCTGAATGACTGTTAAATCTGAATTGACATTATTTGTATCAATGTATGTTACGAATGTATGTTATCAATTTATATCATTTACATCATCATACAATTGAAGCTTTCAGGGCAACTACATCAATTTATACCATTTGCTTCATCACACAAAATATATTCATAATGCAAAAACACCAAGTACATTAGTTACATGTATAGCATAAACTAATCCAAACTATGTAGATTATGTCATTTGTCTGGGCTATTTCAGAAACAACAGTCATTATTTAGGTATTCAATTTGAACTAATTGTAATTTGTTGGATCTGAAGTCTGCTAAATTTGGACAATTAAGCTTTTATTGTAATTAAAAACTTTCATGCAGCATACAAGTGTAAAATTAAGACTCCAATCAGTGATAAGCGTGACAGAACGAAATTTCCTTTTCTTGACACCAAAAAGATGATAAAGTTAGCACTCTTTTTGGAGGAGTTATCCCTAAATGGAGAATTACTCCTGGAAAACCAATGTGGTAGAGTAATTAAGATGGCAGAGTAAGAATGTGATAACTTTTGTTCAGAACTACCATTATCTAAGTCTGCTATCTGACTATGGGCCAGCCATTCCTTTTCAGCCCATGCAGGAATTGCTGTTATTTGGGGGCTGGGGATGAATCAAGGGAGATTCCCACCCAAGTCTGATGCTCCTGGAAGAGAGTTGAATATAAATCTAACAACTAAAAAGGACTATTTCTGGATAGCCAACACATCTGGGTCCTATATTTTACCCTCTCCTTTTATAATTTACTACTCTGAATTGATGATCAATCTATTCTGGTCAACCTATCTTCCAAAGCATCTGAAGACAGGACAAGAAGCAAAGGATGGGAACTAATCAAGGAAAGAATCAACCTAGAATTGAGAAGATATTTCCTGACAATTAGAACAATTAATCAGTGGAATGACTTGCCTCCAAAAGTTGTGGGTCCTCAAACACTGGCATTTTTTTAAGAAGAGATTGGACAAACATTTGTCTGAAATGGAAGAGGGTTTCATCTTGGAGCAGAGGTTGGACTAGAAGACCTCCAATGTCCCTTCCAACTCTACTGCATTATTGTTATTATGATGATTTGGTGAACAGGCAAGAATTTGTGGGATAAGGCATTCTTTTAAAGATAGTATCCCCAAGTCAAGGATATCTTTATACATTAACACATTGAATTTGGAAAGAAAATGAATGTGTGACAATGGAAATTGTCAAATAAAACTGGCATAAAACTGCTTCAGTTTGGATCAGATATACATGAGATCTATAGCCTTGTATCAGCATTTAATTTATTAACACCCGTTACAGTATTTTATAGACTTCCCCAATCCTCCAAGACTCCAGTAGTTCACAGAAAAGCCAACATGAAATAACTGAAGCAGTATTTAAAAAAACGTCACAAATCAACTAAGATTACTGACACCCATAATCAATTCAAGCTAGCTGGAGCGCTAGGAAGCAGTTTTTTCAGTCTTGCGCAATTCATAGAGAGATGGAGTCAAGTACAACTCTAAAGTATGCTTAATTGCATGAGGCCTATAAACCCACTTTGCAAGCTTGTTTTCAGGAACGTAGGGAGAGGAGCATTATGTATTCTGGTTTTGCTCTTGAATTTTCTTTTGAAAAATAAAAGTTACAAATATAAACTATTTTTTATCCTTATGAACTTTTCAGATTTGTCCCCTTTTCTGCTTTATTCTTTATTTTTGAAAGATAAGATGGTCATTGTATATGTACCCCATATGGACTGAGAATATATGACACACAATAGACTCTCTCTAGATGTTTTCATGATATAGGCAAATTCAATATTGGCAAGATGTTGCCTGATGTATCCTGGCTATCCTTGAAAGGTACCTAGAACCAGCGCAGTGAGCATAAAATAAGTATTATTCTCCATTGGCAATAATCTGGCCACCATTTTCTGTAACAGTTGCAGCTTCCAAGTCCTTTCTAAAGGCAACTCCATGGAGAATATGCTGAGTTGTAATTAGGGTTTCTATTATATTCACTAGAGCATCTGTTTGAGATAGGCTTACAATTTCCCTCTTTTTCAAAGACTTTCCTACTGATTTATACTAGTAAAAAGAACAATATGTCAGTGCAATTAAAGGACTAAGTGATGTACAGGCAAAAACTATACCTAATTTGAAAGGAACAGGAAACTGAAGACACATTAATAAATTACTTTGGCTCAAATCACAATCATAGACCAAATCTAAAATTAAGTTCTGCTAAAATAAACAGACTTTATTTTTTGTTTGTTCTCTTTTGAACAACACTTTGTGTTTTGTCCCTATTCTTCTTACTGCCATGCTGTCTCACAGGGCATCCTCAACTGTGCCACTGGAACTGATTGCTATTTTAAAGATGTCCCAGGAAGCAGAGAACAGACTAACTAGGGAGGAACATTGTGCACAGTTCAACAGAGCATTAGCAAGACCTCCCACAAAACAGTTGCCCAGCATGTTACTGCATGTCCCAAGGGTCCAATTATCAAGTAGCCCTTGGGCTGCGTCTTCCACAAGTTCTTGTTCTGCATCACTTGCTGCCAAGGAAATACTTCCTATGGGTGAACCATTAGTGTCTATTAGACCATGGAAATGTCTTCAGTTGAGATTTTGCTGGGCTGCACCGCAGTAACTGGGAGCAAATATTTGCTCCTCTGTGTCTCTACCTTTTGACATTTCCATAGAAAAGATTTTGTCAGTTAAAGTAAACAATCTTACTCCCAGCACCCTGCATGAAGCTATGAGAAGGTATGTGATTGCATGATCCTTCTATAGGCTTCCTTACGCGTGGAATGTAATTTTTAATCAGTTGGCAATGCATCTGACATAGATAAAAATATATACAAACAAAGCTGATAATTAAGTCTGTAAAGAAAATGTGACCAAGCTACAATTGCATAAATTAGAAGCCCTGCTAATAAACTTTGAACCTTTCTGTATCAGCATATCAGAAATAAATATTTTATGTATTGTAAAAGATGTATATGTGTCTCAGTGGATAGTTGTTGCATTTAAATCTTGCTGCATCAGCATGTCAGAAATAAGCATTCTTATTTAGTCTCATAGATGTATATGTGCCTCAGTGAGTAGATATTGTGTGTAGCAGCCAAAGTATCTTTGTCCTGGACGTTATGTATCATGCTAAAATGCTGAGGACATCTTTGTATGAAAAGGATTAGGTATATATAAGATTTTTTAAATTAAAATACAGACATTCTATTTTTCTGTCGCTAGCGGAGTCATTAAAATAGTAAAAGACCAAGAACTACCACTACAAAACAGCAGTAATATTAATTTTTCAAAAGAAATGACAATCCTCAGTAGGCTACTAATGATGTTACAATGGTATATTAATGAGCTAAGACCCAATTTAAATTTGATTACTGGATCTTGCAAGAATGAATCTGAATGTGAGATTTAGAAATATTCTTTTTTATTCAAACTAATTTGAGATCCGATGAAACAGCCTTATAATGGGAAGAATATAACTGCTTTAGCTACTACACTTCATTTTTGTTATATTGTATATTTTTGTTTGTAGAATAGGCCAGGTTTAGGGCATAACCATCAAGTTTAGCCTCTTCTGGGAACATCAGTTATAAAACATTTTTAAAAGCCTAAAGCCCCTGTCACACTGCACCAACGGATGGAAAGAGGATGTAAAACGGAGAAAAACACTTGCCATCATTTGATATACGCGATGCTTCCGTTCTGTACTCACTGCCTCCGTTTTGGCTTCCTCTCTATCCGTTCAGCATACGTCTATTGAACATTTCATCCGCTCAGAAGTTTTTTGAGCTGCCTCAACAACTTTTTGAGCGGAAAATGTATCCAATGCATCCGTTCTGCATCTCTTAGGCATAGGGGTGACAATCCGTTCTAACATCCATTAGCATCTGCTTATATCCGCTAGGCATTCCGCTGCGCATCCGCTCTGCATGCCTCTATGCATCCGCTTCAGTCCGCTTCCATCCGCTACTAGGCTTGCATTCTGCATCCGCTTTCCATCCGCTTCTGCGTCCTCTAGGCCCCCATCCGTTCCTTCCGTGTTATCCATTGCTTATGCAACATTTTTTCCCCTTTGAGAGCAGAATAACAACGGATGGAATATTTTTCTCGTCCGCTGTGTCCTTTTTAAAACGTTTTGCATCCGTTGGGCAGTGTGACAGGGCCTTAAAGGTATTTATGTTTATGATATCTACAGGTTGAAACTCAAAAAATAGAAAATTGTGCAAAAGTTCAATTTATTTTTTCAGTAATGCAACTTAAAAGGTGAAACTCATATACGAAGATAGGCTCATTACACATGCAAAGCAAGATAGTCAATGCCACTGATTTGTCATAAAGTTGTGATGATTATGGCTTACAGTTCATGAAAACCAAATTCAACAATCTCAGAAAATTAGAATATTACAATGGAATCTAATAAAAAGGATTGTACATAGAACATTATTGGACCTCTGAAAATAAAAGCATACATATGTACTCAGTACTTGGTTTGGGCCCTTTTTGCAGCAATTAACTACCCAATGCGCAAATGGCATGGAAGGCTATCGAGCTGTGGGCACTGCTGAGGTGTTATGGAGACAGGATGCTCAATAGCGGCCTTGCAGCTCTTCTGCAATTGTTCATCTCATGTCTCTCATCTCTTTGGCAATGCCCCATAGATCCCTCTATGGGTTCAGATCAGAATGAGTTTGCTGGCCCATCAACACAGTAAATCCCATTGGATTGAACCAGGTTTGGGCTTTTTGACAGTGTGGGCGCGTGCCAAGTCCGCTGGAACAATTGAAGTCAGCATCCCATAAAAGCTCGTCTTGGCAGAAGGAAGCATGAAGTGCTTCCAATCTCCTGGAGAACGGCTGCGTCTAACCCCTGGACTTAACGAAGCAAATGGACCCACACCAACACTAGCAGATGACATGTGGCCCTCCCTCAAAATGCAACAATAGACTGTGGACATCTACAACTGGACTTGAAGCATCTTGCAGTGTGTGCCTCTCCATTCTTTCACCAGAACTCTGGTCCTTGGTTTCCAAAATGAGATGCAAAAGTTGCTATCCATCAAGAAAGAGGACATTGGACCACTGAAGCAAAACCGGTCTTGTTTTTTTCTTTCGCCCAGATAAGAAAACTTCTGACGTTGTTTTGTTTTCAGGGAGTGGTTTGGACAAGAGAATATGACATTTGAAGCCATGTCCAGGACCGTCTGTGTGTGGAGTGGTTCTTGATGCACTGACCCACCCAAGCCTCAAGTCCACTTCCTTGTTGAAAAGTCCCAAACACTTTCTTCAACACTGGCCCTTTTTCTGACATCCTCTCCAGGCTGTGGTCAATCCCTGCTTATTTTGCACCTTTTTTCTTCCACACTTTTTCCCTTTCCACATAACTTTTCTATTAATGTGCCTTTGATGCAGCCACTTTGGGAACATCCAAACTTCTTTTGCAATTACCGTTTTGAGGCTTTCCCTCTTATGGGGGTGTCAATGATGTTTTCCTGCATAACTATCAGGTCACAGTCTTTCCATATTGTGATCCTACTGAAACCAGACGAGAGACATTTAACAAGGCCAGGAACCCTTTGCGGGTGTTTTATGGCTTAATTTAGCTGATTTAGAGTGGAACAGCTTTGAGCCTAGACTATTGAACCTTTTTCACAATATTCCAATTTTTCTGAAATTGTGGATTTGGGTTTTCCATGAACGTAAGCCATAACAATACTCAATTATGAACAATCACAGCTTGAACTATCTTGCTTTGCATGTAATGAGTCTATCTCATATATTAAGTTCACCTTTTAAGTTGCATTACTGAAATAAACTTTTGCACAATATTCTAATTTTTCGAGTTTCACCTGTACATACTACTAAAACTTGCATTGTCATTACTTTTAACTGAGTGAAATAGTGCATCACAGGCAGTGGTGGGATTCAACTGGTGTAACAATTGGTTTGGTGAGCGTGCGCAGCATTTGAAAACCACCCATTTTCAGCTCTAATACTGCAGCCCCAGTGAATAAAACAGCTGAGGCGCAGCAAATCCACTGTGCCGCATAAATCAGCTGAGCTGCAAAACATGGAAATAAAGGACAGTCTAGTGCAGAGGTGGGTGGGCAGGGCCAAATGAACCCAGAATTTTGCCTGAACAAGGCAAAATGATCAGTTTGCCTGAACCAGGCTGAACTGGTAGATTCCTACCCCTCATCATAGGGCAACAGTTTTTGAATGAAGGTAGCTCAAATGAGCTAAATTACAGAATGCATCTAAAATCAGGAATCACAATTCCTGAGGGAATTATCTTTAAGAAAATTGTGGCTTCTTCAGTGCAACTGGCTGCTACTGTGTGCTGGGATCCTGCTACGGTCACATAATCTTTTTCAATATTCCCAGTCAGACTTGCAATCCCTTGTTCTCTCCCTACCCAGCAGTAACCACTTACTGCCTGCTGGAAAGGGAATGAAAGGGGTAAGGGAAGAAGGAACTCCTGCATACCATTCTTGACTAGGACTGTCCTCTGCCTACCTTCAGTGATGCATGTTGCTTTCCTCATTTACATGGCACCCTCTTTTGCATCCTGTGCACCCTCCCTAACCTGCATTGCCCCCATACACATTCCCTGACCTGCACAGCACCTCTTGCGCACCCCCATTCTCATTTCCCAGCCCTCCCTAATGCCATCCTCAACAAGTGTGGTAACTCTCATGCACCCATAACCTCTATGCATTCTTAACTTGTGCCAACATGCACCCCACTTGACTCATACTGTACATTTTATACACTCCAAGACTCCAACACACTGTTTCTTGATCCACCCAGCACCTCTCATGAACCTCCAGACATCCTTCCTAGCCTATGTCGTCCACCTGCATGCTCCGCCCCAACCAAGTGGTTCATCTCAGGCACACACCCTTTTTAACTCACAAGGTACTACTCACACTAAGGGAAAAAGGGCTGTTTTGCTGAGTTAATTTGCAAAGCACAGGACTTTCCCTCATCATGCTATGACTGGAGGGAAAAAGCCTTTTTCTCTCAGCTCACGTTTTGAAACCTAAGCTGAGTCTGCTGACATGAGGAACAAATAGTGTAGCTAAGAGGCAATGCAGAAAGAGAGGGAAGGCCTCCTTTGTCCAAAATTGTCCCCAAAGTGCTTTTTCAAAGGCATCTGGACTTTGTTTTTCCTTGAGGACATTTAACTTCTCATCCAAGAATCTGACCAAGTTGAAGAAGCTTCTTGGATGAGAAGTGAAATGTCCTCAAGGAAAAACAAAGTCCAGTTGCCTTTTGAAAAAGCACTTTTGGATCAACCATGACCTCAAGTTTCAAAATACACACTGAGGAAGGAAAAGGAGTAAGAGCTGAGTAAGAGACGATTGCTGGCCGAGTAAGAGATGATTGCTCTCCTTCACTGTCCCCAGCTCCGGAGCTTTGTTTCATAAGCAACTGTGAGAGGTGGTGTAGGACTGTGTGAAATCCAGTGGGGAACAAAGCAGGCCCAGTCCCTTTGGGGGCCTGGTAGGCAGGACTAGGAGGAGGAATAGATAGTGGGTGTGCTATGTGTCTCTAAGATTGGACATAGGGGTAAATGACTAAGTGGGTTCTGTAGAATTAATAACTTTGAAATAGAGCAATATATAGCTTTTTGGAGGTCCGTGGTAACTTCGAACGGTCGACTAAATGTTGTACATTGAGGATTACCTCTATTAAGTGAAACTGCACGGTATAGGGCAATTCAAAACTGAATGTTATTCTTCATTTCAGGAATGATTTTAGTTTGGTTGATCATTTAGGTTGTGTGTAGGTGTGTTTATCAGGAAACTATTACTAGAAGCTTTGAAGTTTAAGGCCCTGTCACACTGGCCGACGGATGCAAAACGTTAGTAAAAAGGACACAGCGGACGGGAAAAATGTTCCATCCGTTGTTAGCCGCTCTCAAAAGGGGCAAAAATTTGCATAAGCAGAGCGGATAACACGGAAAGGACGGACGGGGGAGGACGCAGGGCGATGGAATAGTAGCGGAGCGGAACGGCAAGCCTACGCGGATGCGCAACGGAAGCTGCGATAGCGGATGCGGATGGCACATCTGCAAGGCTTCCGGGGGCCGCAGCAAAGCGGACGCGCGAAACGGAAAGAGCGGGATGCAGAGCGTGATGCCAGTGGATGAAGAGCGGAAGCCTAGCGATGCCTAGCGGATGCACAGCGTTCACTGCGCATGCGGGAGGGCATGATGCGTCAGCCCCCGTGATATAAAGAGATGCAGCTCGGAAGCAGTCCACGCATTCAGAGGAAAGACATGCTTCAGACACATCGAGTTGCCTTTGCCAGCTGCCCTGCATGCCTGCCTGCCAGCCTTGCTGCGCGTGCCTGCCTGCCTTGCCAGCCTTGGTGCCCTGCCAGCCTGCCAGCCTGCTCCAGCCAGCAAACCCCCACAACCCATGGGGAAGAAGAGAAAGCCTCAGCCATTGCTGAGCCCTGGCAAGGAGGGACAGGCCACCCTCCCCACGCTCCTGACCCCTACTCTGCTTCTACTGGGCTTCTGTAGCACGGGCTCCCCTCTTCTGCGGCTGGGCTTCTGTGTTCTGCTTCAGCTGATTGTTGATGCTCTATAGCAGTGGTGCTTCTGCTCGTGCTTTACTTTGCTGATGCTGGCTTCTGGCGGTGGTGCTGTCTGCTTGCTTCTGCTTCGGAAGGAGCTGATGATGTGCTGCTTATGGCAAGGTGGTTGCTTTGCTCGTGCTTACTCTGCTGATGCTGCTTCTGGCGGTGGCTGTTCTGCTGTGCTTACTCTGCTGTAGCTGCTCCTCATACTGCTTGGTCCTGCTGGTCCTGCTGTGTTCCTGGTCTTGCTCGTCCTGCTCGTCTCCTGGTCTTGCTCGTCCTGCTGTCTGGCTTCGTCCTTTCTGGTCTGTCGTGGCTCCTGGTGCTGCTGGCAACTGCTGTGCCTTTACTCTGCTGCTGCTGAGTCCTGTCCTGCTGGTGCTGCTGCTGATGCTGCTGGTGCTGCGTGGTGCTGGTGCTGATGAATGCCTGCTGGTGCTGCGCTGACTGCTGTGTGGAGGGAGCAGCCCTAGGAACGTCTCGAAGCCCCTTCTGATGAGGGCCCATCCTGGTCCTGCCAAAGGAAGGAAGAGGAATATTGCGAGACGGAGAGGAGGCAATACTCATTAGGAGGAACACGAGGATGAAGTGCTGGAGTGGCTGAGAGAGGAATGAGTATCTGTGGCGGAAGGGACACAGGCTCTAACAGGGATTACCAAAAGATAGCAGGCTGCTTGGAGAGAGAAGCGGAGAGTCGGGTCACAATCAGAAAAGGTTGGCCTTCCTTTCGGCCTGGTGGAAACATATGCAACCTGGTACGGGAAGCTGCACCTCCAGAAATTGGCAGGCCACGGTCAAGCTGACTAGACAGAGAGACTATGTCATGGCCAGGTGCAGCTTCCTGGAGGATGAGATCTGCCACAAAGGAGCAGCCCTCTCACAACCTCTCTCTCCGGCAGCCTGCTGAGAAGCCAGTCCTCTTCCGGCCGAGAGTAGCTCCTGTCTCCAGGCAGGTTTTCTGTGCGGCGTGCCATTGGCGGAGAACCCACGGACAGTTGTTTTTAACCTGGTGGAGCGTCGTGGAGGACCCTGGCGCAGTGGGAGAAAGGAACGCACTTCCCACCACAGTCCTATCGTCATCCCACCCCCAGCTCCACCTCCACATGAAAGGCAGAGAGCCAGAACAGAGGGGCGAGCCCCACTGTCTTGCTGGAAGAACAGGGACACCATCCGGAGCAGCATAGATCTCTTCTCCAGCTGGTCCACACCGACTGTCCTCATCTCCCAACCGCAAGCCCTTCACTCACTATGTCAACCAGACCCTCACGGACATGGCGGAACCCCAAGTAACCAGGTGGTGAAGGACCGGATCACCGATTGCTGTCACAATCCTCCAGATCCAGAGGAACTGCTCCCACCCAGTCCAGTCTGCTCTTCCACCCAGTGAAGGCTTTCCACAGGCCCTCACCTACAGGGCTACGGCTACCAGGAGGTCCAGCAGCATAGAACTGCAGCCTCCCCAGTCCAGGCACAGGCTCATCGGACGCCATGGGTTGCCCACCGGTTCCACTGATGCACACGAAGCACCCACACCACTGATGCCCACCCAGCCACTGATTGCCACTTGATGCCACCGATGCCACCACATCATCGATGCACCATGCCAGTCTCACCAGCTGCAGACCAGACAGCTCCCACTACACTGCTCCTTCCTCCACCCCACAGCCAGCCCGGCCTCAGTACATCTGTGTTGGTATCTGGGACTGACACCTCATGAACATGGAGGAAGGAGCCACATCACGGGGCTGAGCAGATGTCTGAAGCTTCATCAACACACCATCACTGTTGTCCTCTCAGGCCAGCACCCCAGTGGGGCTTCAGACAGCACTCCAGCAGCAGCCTACTCCACAGCACTGGACCCTTCACGACCCCTAGACTGGCAGCAACCTCTGAGTAACAGAGAAGAGTGCCACGAGACTGGGTGGCTACCTGTAGAACTTTATTGGACACGTTGACTTGGGTCATTTTTCATTTTACAGTTGTTATTAATAAATATTTATCTTTAATTCACACACTTGCCTCATTTTCATTTTATTTAAATAAAGTCTTGGTGAAACTTTTAGAAATGGGTTTAAGCCTTTGCATGCCTGTGGGATGGGGTAATGGATAGCATGGTGGGCAGGGATACCTTTGGGATGGGTAATAGCTGTTGGGATGGGCAGGGATAACCTTTGGGATGGGTTGAGTATCTGGTGGGATGGGGTTGAAGATAGCTGTGGGATGGGCAGGGATACCTTTGGGATGGGGTTAAGATAGCTGTGGGATGGGTTGAGATAGCTTGTGGGGATAGATAAACCCCCAGTGCAAGCATAGTGGATTGTATGGTCGCACCCTCCCAGGTTGCCACACCTACTGGCCCTTATTATCAATACTAATCGTAATCATTGATCCACAACATGTCAACATAACACAACTTCTTTATTAAAATGCCCTGTTCATCTGTAGGCCACCCAAACATACATGCACAATCTCCATCGAGTGTGATGAGACAGGCTGAAGAAGCATCCATTTAATCATCTACCATCCTGTCTTGCCACTCCACTGCCTCCAGCTGGGGAGTTCACAGTGGTTTCAGGAGGTTGCGCTATTTCTTCTCTTCACGTGAAAGGTCATCTGTTGGTGGCCTTGCACATCCTCAGTGCTATCAGGTTTTGCCGCTGGCGGATAGCGGAGTGCGCATGAGTTGTACAGGATGCAGGCAAGCTCCACGATCCTCCTCATGGTCTTGTGGGCGATTGCTGCATGGTGGTGAGAGTACCTGGAACCTGTTGGCCAGGACTGCCAAGGCGTTTTCTCCACCATCCGCTTGCCCTGCAGCCATGTAGTTTGAAGATCCTTCCTTCACGGTGAGGAGTCTGGAAGTGTAGGGTCTTCATAGGTAGGCTTCTGAGGGAGAAGGCATCAATCCCCTCACGATGACTAGCGACATCTTGTGTGCGTGCAGGGGTCTTGGATCTTGGGAATGCCCATAATGAGGTTGCGTTCCAGCCCCTCCTTGAGGTCACTGGCGTTGTAACTGGGCATCTGAAAGCTAACCCGTTGCCTGAAGCATCGGATGTTACATGAAACGTTGTAGTCAGCATCGACATCGGCGAAGAGCACGATGCTGAAGAAGCCCTTGGAGTTTGAAATAAGTGGACCCGACTTGGCGGCGCTTTGCAGGCCACGTGCTTGCCATCTATGCGCTCCAACGGTGTGGGGGATAGTTCCACCTCTGGATACCAACTGCTCTGCAACTTTCTTCCAGCCTCTCCTTCAGTGGAGGGGTACTGTCGAGCTCCTCACACGTATTCCTTCGATGGATGGCCTGACGACTTCTCTGACCAACAATGCGATGGTGTTGGATGCACCTCCAGCCGTTACCTGCATGCTGCCTGTAGGAGGTCCCTGAGGCAGGTGGCGCAGAAGTGAGTGCCACCTTGAGCCCAGGGTTCCGGGCTGGGCCGGAAGCTGGTGTTTGCCTTTGGTCAATCTGGGTGGTCAGGCACTGCACAACTTCGTCAACATGGCTGGAGGCATTCCTCATGAAGTTCTGGAACGCCGCGAGTGTTTTCGTTCCCTGTAGCTCCACCATCAGCTTGTTGTACAGTCCATTCCTCTGCTCTTTCTGGCGAAAACCATCAGACTCTTTTTGGTGGTCCTTTTCTTCTTGCAGAGAGTTTCACCAGCAGCCTGCGATGGCTTCGACTGTTGCAGAGACGATGGTGCTGCCGGAAAGGACTTTTTGTTACATCCAATGGTGGACATGACTGGAGCTGTGGAAGAGGAAGAGGCCAGATGAAGGCTGCAGAGGTCTGCACGCTGGGCTGCTGTTCTGAAAGTGAGATGCAGGCGAGTGCTCCCTTTTTATAGGCATGTATAGGCTCCACTTTGCAGCCTCGTAGGCATCCTCTAGTGCATCCTGTAGACATCCTTAATGATCGATGATGAGGTCCCCTCTGCGTACGTTTTTTCATTCATTTTAAACGCTTTGTATTCCGTTCTCCTCCGCTAGGCATCTGTTTCTGCATCCGTTCATTTCCTCTCTGCGTCCGGCGGAAATGGAGTTCCAGGATGCGTAGCGGCCGCTAGCGGATATGCGGATGCGTAACGGATGCGTAGCGGTATGGCGTAGCGGAATGCAGAAACGACGAACTTGATTACATTTTCCGGCAAATTTTGGGCAGCAGCCCAAAACTTTTTGGAGAAGCGATGAAACGTCAATAAACAGATGCTGGACGGATAGAGAGGAAGCAAAACAGAGGCAGTGAGTACATTGCATTTTCGAACGGATGGCAAGGTTTTTTGTCCATTTTACATCCTCTTTGCATCCGGTGGTTCAGTGTGACATGGGCTTAAGGTAGGGCTAGAATTCAGACTCCTGATCTCTAGCCTCTTAACCACTATACCAAATTGGCTCTCCTATAGTTTTAGGTGTTTTATTTTCCATTGTTTGTATTGTTCACTGAAATTACTTAAATGTGTTAGTTATATAACACATCCTGGTGTTTAGTTCATAACTAGGAAGTTGCATATAAAAATTTGCACACAGTAGTCTGTATGCTGCTTTCAAGCTGCAGAATATCTATTAAGTAATTAATTACATTTTTAATATTTAAGATCTTTGCAACAGGAAACATTTGAGCAAATCATAAAAATATCTGTCTTGATCTAATGGATGGAGACACCAATTCAAAAATGTAATAAAGTAGTTAATTGCTTTGTCTCTGTACTGAACAATGCATTATTAAAAAGTCTGTTTAAAATTGGCACATTTTAGAAATGGAAACTGGAAGATGAGAGAAAAACTGTTTCTTAACTCTGTTGGATTTTCATTACTCAATTGCATGACCTATTTAAAGATCTCCTTTGCTGGTAGACCAAAAGGACTGCAGATTTTATTAACACATAAGTACATACTCATGAACAGAAAATGTTATACTTCTAACATAACTATTATTGCTTAGAATGGGTTAATTCCTGACTACCTGAACATATTTTTCATTTGTACGAGCAAATGAAAATTCTGTAGGTTCAATAATTATTGCAATTAACAAGGATTGGAAACCTCATATTGAAATATGATTTGCATTAACTATGGTTTAGTATTACACAATAGCCCGCATCAAACTTATTCTTCACACTACATCCACCTATCTATACCTTATATCAGAAAAGATGCACAAAAGTTAAGAAGATACTTCAATCTTTAATTCTGCCAGGCAACACAACAAAGACACAAAGTTTTCCTTAAAAATGAGCAAGCAAACAAACAACAGAAAAAGAAGAAAAGAAACATTACTGTTTTGGCTTGCCAAATAAGATAATGAATAATAACAAAAATAAATTTAGGTACTTTACAGATAATCACACCTGATATTGAGAAAATAAATGTGATAAAGGATTAAAAGCTGAAGACTGAGGGAAACCAGTTGAAATCCACTTATAATCGTGGAAGCTTACTTTTGATCATGGACTTTTTATTCTCCCAGACTAACCAATCTCAAAATCATGATGAAAATAAAATAAAGGATATAGCAATAGCACGTAGACTCATATACTGCTTCATAGTACTTTACAGCCTTCTCTAAGTGGTTTACAGAGTCAGCATATTGCCCCCAACAATCTGGGTCCTCATTTTACTAGCCTTGTAAGGCTGAATCAACCTTGAGCCTGATGAGATTTGAATTGTCAAACTGTAGGCAGATGGCAGTCAGCAAAAGTACCCTGCAGTATTGCATTATAACCACTGCGCCACCATGGGTCATAACTGTAAGTTCCTTTTAGTTCCTAGAAAACAATTTGTATGGAAATTAATGAGGTAAACAAGAGGAAAATATGTCGGAGAATTAAAAAATCATGCTCAGCATAGAAATATGAATAGATCTTTTTCCCCCTCCTCTTCATGGGGTTAACACAATGAAGTGAAATGAAAAAACAGGACAATTAAAGATTGATAACAGAAATTATTTCTTAACATAATTGATAGTTTAACAGCATCATTTGTTTTCATTGCCGAACAATTAATCGCTTTAGAAAGGCCCTGAAGAAATTCACCGATGAGATAACTTGTTATTGGTTGCTAGCTTTATTAGCTTCAGACTATTTCCTGAATCATTGCAGGTGCTACTAGCTCCCAAGGAACAGTAATGAAAAAGGACAGGCTATTCATTAGTTTAATGAACAAATCCGATTTGTCACGAAAGTTAGTCCTTGACTTGTGAATATTTGTTTAACAAAATTTCTAAATTACAATTGCCTTAGAAAAAGTGACTTGATCTGTCCTTGAAGTTGTGACCCTCACTTCAATTTCTGGTCACATAAACACAATTTGGGCTCTTGGCAGTTGGCTCATATTTACAACAGTAAATCATGTTATCACAATCTGTGACCTTCCCACCTGGTTTCCAACAAGTCGTTGTTTAACAATTGTAAAAATAGTTGTAAAATCAGGTCATGTGATGAGTCACTTAATGACTCCATCACTTAACAACCAATATTCTGGTCTCAATTTTGATCAAAATTTGAGAACTATCTGTATATAACACAGAATGATAAACTAAGTGGTATGGTCCACCAAGGTTCTTATGTTACAGAAATATTAGAAAGGAAGGCTGGTCGATTGGATAGAAGCATTATCTATAAATCAATCTTAGATTTTCACCATGATGATCTGTTTGTAGCCTGGTCCTTCAGGTTTCCCAGTGGTGCATCTATTGCAGTTGTAACTGAGTTGATCCACTTCACTGCTGAATCTTCTCTTTCCTTCCACTTTCACAGAATTATGAACTTGCCAGAAACCAAGATCTTCATATAATAGATGTTATATTCACATAATATAATATATTAGATGTTATATATATTCATATAATAGATGTTATATTCACAAACAAAGATCTTCACATGTCAAAAACATGTGAATTTGAGCCTGGTCAACTGTGTCTTGAATGAGAACTCTGAATTGATTTGTTCAATGATACATACTGTTTGTTTCTTTGGCTGGTTGTTGTATTTTCAAGATTTTTTTCCAACTCCGAAGTTCAAAACATGAATATTCCTTTAGTCCTGCTTCTTCAAGTTCCACTTAATAATAAAACTGTCTATTTAAAAGCATCTTGCTGATTTTTTTCATTGTCTTCTTTTTCTCCTTGGTTTGGCAACAAATTCCTTTCCTTCCCATCTGCTCATTAACTAGCTTTGTATCTGGCTGCCTAGCTGCACTGTAGTTTTTTTTTTTTGAAATCTACATATTTACTANTAGCTTTGTATCTGGCTGCCTAGCTGCACTGTAGTTTTTTTTTTTTGAAATCTACATATTTACTATACTCTTTATAGCTCATGGTATATATTTTAAAAGTTTATATTTGATCTTAGCAGAATCTAGATATATGTATGTGTGTGTGTGTGTGTGTGTGTGTGTGTATGTATGTTTTCCTAAAGAAAATCTTAAAGTATTCAGAACAAAGCTGAATAATATACATACATACATACATACATGTATGTATGGTTGAATAGTATGTATTGTATGTATGTATGTATGGATGTCTGTTACTGTGTGTGTGTGTTTAGCTTCTTCGAGGTATTATCCATGTCATTGTAGTTCTGTTAAAGTTGTAGCAACGTTTCAGCAGAATCTCATCTGCCATCATCGGCTTCTGTATGGATCTGTGTCTCACAGTTCCTGGTTTCGAATTTGAGGCTGGTCCATTCTTGACTGGCTATGAGCCTGGGTTGTGTTCATTGGACTTGGAGTTTGATTGATGGTGTTTCTGTTTCTTCTGTCTGTTTTTGTGGCTTTGATTGGCTGGCAACACTCTGTTCTTGTGTTGGAGGCTTTCAGTGCAGCTTGGCTCGTTGAAAGGATGGCTGCTCTTCATTAGCAGTGCTCTTCATTAGCAGCTGGGTTTCACCTGGGTGCCTGGTGGGGGGGGGGTGTTTGAGTTGGAGCTAATCAGAGGGAGTCTGTTTTGTGCCAGGTGTTTGCCTGGCTTTTGGTGTGGAGATCTTTCTATTTGAGAGTGCAGGCTTCCCAAATGATTGACAGTTGGTGGAATCATCTTTTCTATTCATGCTTTCAGGTCTTTTTCATTCTATGGCTTCTCTGATGATTCTGTGGTTGGGGTTTTCATATGGTCTAGGGTTTTAGTGCCATTGAAGTTAATGTTGTGACCTGTGGTTTTTCATGTGTTGGTCTAGTGAGAGGAGGTGTGTTCAGCTTTTTTCTGCATTTTTGTGTTCATCTAGGCGGGTACTTATTCTTCTATTGGTCTGTCCAATGTATGTGGCGGCATGATGTACGGAATTTCGTATATGCCTTGGTTTTCCAGGTCAATTTTGTCTTTGGGTTCCTCAGGATGGCTGTATTTTTTTTCTGTTTTTGAAGGCAGTCTTAATGTGATGCCTGTGTAGTATCTTACTGATTTTATCTGTAGTTATTCTATGTAGGGTAGAAGCTGTTTTCCATAGGTCTGTTGGTCTTCTAGGTCTCTGTTATGTCTTGGTGTTGTTTTTGTGGATCAGGTTGGTGATTTTGTTTTTTTGGAAGCCATTGGCTGTCAATATTCTAGTCAGGGTGCGATAGTTTATTATGATGTGTTTAGTTCTTATTGCCAGGCGTTTGGTTCTGGTTATTGGTGTTTTCACCGTGGAATTTATCTGTGCTGCTGGTGGTGGTGGATTGGGCGTTGAGGTAGCGGTTGGTGTGTGTGTTTTTCTTTTTGGTATATGGTGTGTCCAGTGTGCATCTGTTCTTTTGTAGATAGTACATATTAGGAATGGTAGTTGTTTGTTTTATTTCCGTTTCAATGGTGAACTTGATTTTGGGGTATGTGTTGTTTAGTGTGTGTTAGGCAATTGTTTAGGTTTTTCTTTTCCATGGGGACCAAATCACAAATGTGTCCATCGATGTATCTTGGCCATAGTTTGGGTTTGTGGGTGGCATTAGAACCAAGGCTTGGATTCGAATTCTTCATGAACAGGTTTGGCAATGACGGGGTGACGTGGTGATCCCATAGGGGCTCCTTCAATTTGCTTGTATCTTTGTCTTTGATATGAAATATGTGTTGGTTAGGCAGTGTTCTGTTATTCCATAAGGTCTTTGCTGGTGGTGAATTATTTTGATATGATTTCAAGATTTATTTTATTGGGACTTGAGTGGTGAAACCACGTCGAACTTACAAGCAGATCTTCTTGTTCTACGTGTAGATCTTTGATCATTTCTAGGAGTGGTATGAGTTTTTGTACATGATGAAGTTGCAGTTTTCAGCATGGGGCTGTAGTATGTGTGCTCCTATGGAGCTGACTATGGGTCTGAGAGGTATGCCTTCTTTGTGTATTTTTGGGAGGCCGCTTAATTTGGGGCATCTAGAAGATTTTTTCTTGGGATGATCGTCTGTTGGATTTTTTGCTTATGTGGTGGTTAAATTTTCTTCTTGGTTAATTTTTCTAGATATGTGGTTGGACCTGAAAAAAAGGCCTGAAAGCATGAAATAGAAGAGATGATTCCACAGACTGTCAATCATTTGGAAGCCTGCACTCTCAAATAGAAGATCTCCACACCAAGCAGAGCAAACCTGGGCACAACAGACTCCCTCTGATAGCTCAACTCAACACACCCACGCAGGCCCCAGGAATGAACACCAGCTTGCTAATGAGGCAGCTTGCTAATGAAGAGCAGCCGTTTTTACACGGAGCCAAGCTGCACTGAAAGCCTCCAACACAAGAAGAGAGGGTGTCCAGCATCAGACACAAAGACGAAGAACCAAAACACATCAATCAATCAAGTCCCATGACAAGACCAGGTCATAAAGCCAGTCAGAATGGACCAGCTCAAATTTGAAAGCAGGAACTGTGAGACCACATCCACACAGAAGCCTGATGATGGCAGATGAGATTCTGCTGAAACGTTGCTTCACTTTAACAGAACTACAATGACGTGGGACAATACCCGAAGGAAGCTAAACAGCACACATGTAAGTACCGCGAAAGCTTGAAAAAACAATATATATATATATGTATATATTATTATGCTGTTTAGCTTCCTTCGGGTATTATCCCACGTCATTGTAGTGCTGTTAAGTTGTAGCAACGTTTCAGCAGAATCCCATCTGCCATCATCAGGCTTCTGTATGGATGTGGGTCTCACAAGCTCCTGGTTTCAATTCGAGGCTGGTCCATTCTGATTGCTGGGAGCTGCGGTTGGGTTGTGTGTTTAGCTTCCTTCGGGTATTATTACATCATTGTAGTGCTTTTAAAGTTGTAGCAACGTTTCGCAGAATCTCATCTGCCATCATCAGGCTTCTGTATTGAGTTTGTATTGAACTATATTGACACAAACTCAATACAAAGCCTGATGATGGCGATGAGATTCTGCTGAAACGTTGCTACAACTTTAAAGCTACGAATGACGTGGGATAATACCGGAAGGAAGCTGAACAGCATACATGTAAGTACGCGAAACTTAAACACACACACACAAAACACCACCACAGACACATATTATATATTATAATGTATACATGTATGTGTATGTGTGTATGGATGTTGTATGTATGTTGTATGTATGTATGTATGTATGTATGTTGTATGTTATGTTTTCAGCTTTGTTCGGTATTTTCTCACATCATTGTAGTTGTGCTTTTAAGTGTACGTGGCAACGTTTCGGCAGATCCTCACTTGCCATCATCAGGCTTCTGTATTGTGTTTGTCTGTGAGTCATGACTTTCACAGCCTTTTTATTTTATGTTTGGGGCTAGCCTACTGTTGTGCCAGAATGGTTTTTTTTCTTATCCTGATTGGTTGGAGTCTTGGTCTTGTGTTTTTTGGTCTTGAAGTTTGCTGTATTCTGCTTGATTGGTGTTTCTTAATATTTTTTGTCTGTTTTGTAGCTTTTTTTGTCTTGATATGGCTGGCACATTGTGTTCCTGTATGGAGGCTTTTAGTGTGTCTTGGCTTCTGAATAAATGGATGGCTCATGATTTTTAGGAAGCTAGGTTTCATCTGGGTGCCTGGTTGGGTGTGTTTGAGCTGGAGGTACAGGGGGGATCTGTTTGTGCCCAGTTGTTTGCCTGCTTTGTTGCTGTGGAGATTTTTTTGTTTGTGGTTGCAGGCTTCCAAATAATTTGACAGTCTGGTGGAATCATCTCTTTATTCGTGTTTCAGGCCTTTTTTCAATCTCTATGGCTTCTCTGATGATTCTGCGGCTGGGGTTTTCCGATAGTGGCTTGGGTTTTGGTGAAAAAGACCTGAAAGCATGAATTCCAATTTTAAACAGTTAGAAAACCCAAATGACCAAAGATCATAAATACGCCGAAAACCTCAGAAAACAAATATTAATATATATCAATACAGAAGCCTGATGATGGCAGTGAGATTCTGCTGAAACGTTGCTACAACTTTAAAAGCACTACATGAACGTGGGATATACCTGAAGGAAGCTGAACTTGAATTCATATACATATATATATATTTGTTTTTTTAAGTTTTCGCGGGTATTATCATGTATTGTTGTTTCAGCTTCCTTCGGGTATTATCCCACGTCATTGTGAGTGCTTTTAAAGTTGCAAGGCAACATTTCGGCAAAATCTCATCTGCATCATAGGCTTCTGTATTGAGTTCGTATGTGGGTCAGGCTTCACAGCCGTTGATTTTAAAACTAAAACTCATGCTATTCATGATTGCTGTCCTTTTACTTGAAGCAAGCTGCACTGAAAGCCTCCAATAGAGGAACACAGTTTTGCGCCACATCACAGTATAAAGCGGACAGAAGAAACCAGAAACACTCAATTACAAACTCCAAGTTCCAGATGAACACAGGACAATAGGATCCAACATAGATGAAGAAAACAAATCCTGGACACCACAGTTTAGGCTAGCCTCAAATTTATAACTAATGGCTTTGATAGCACGACCCACATTGACCAACTCAAACACCCCCCCACCAGGAACAGGTGAACCTAGTTTGTTAATGAATGGCATCCGTCTTTCACACGAAGCCAGCTGCATGAAGCCTTCCATACAAGAACAGTGTGTTGCCAGCCCCAAAAATCAAAGCCAAAACATGGACCGAAGAAACAGAACATCAATCCAGTCAAACTCCAGGTTAGTGAACAAGACCGGCCTAGGTATCCGAGTACAGAATGGGACCGCTATCGGAGATTTGAAAACCAGGAGCTGTGAACCTAAACATCATTACAGAAGCCTAGATGATGGAGATGAATTCTGGCTGAAACGTTTTTGCTAACAACTTTAACAGCTACAATGAACGTGGAGTACATACCCGCTAGGGATAGCTTATAATAGGACACACATGTAAGTCCCCGCTCGATAGACTTAAATAAGATACTATAATATATATATGAATATATATATATGGTTAATATAGTTATATTATTATATAATATATAAGGTTTTCACAATTGAAGGGAGCCCTATGGGATAACACTGTACGTGTCATTGAACATGTTCATGGAAGAGATTCGAATCCAGAGCCCTGGCTATGCAACCACAAACCCAAAACTATGGTAAGATCATCGAATTGACACATGTTTGTATGATATTGGCCCATGAAAGATAAAAACGTAAACATTTTCTCCATTTTCAGACACTGTTATCTTTACCCACGGGACACCTGAATGCCAGTAAGCATTCGGGGGAGGCTCATTTCTTGTCCCTACACGGTTTATTCAATCACGGTAATCGAGCTACCAACCTCAGTGGTGCACAGGCCCAGTGTCTTGCCACATGAGCCACTGCGGCCCCTTATCTGAGAGTTGAATTGGAATGAGAGATAGTGATTGGGCCAAAGTCACCATCAGGCTTTCATGGTTAACTTGAACTAGCTTTCATGGCAGGACTTGAACTCATGGTCTCCTGCTTTCTAGCTTGGTGCCTTAACTACGAGACCAAACTGGTATGGGCAGGTTTTGATCTTTACGTGTTATTTAATGCTGAAGATTCAGGTGAAAGTATAAAGATATAAACTTAGATTTATTGCTTTTACCATAATTGTTTCTTCCCTTGTACCCTTTTTTTTGTTGAGCACAACATATACATAATTTGTTGTGAATTAGTGCTGCCTGTCAAAGCCTGATAATTGATTATACACAGATTTTCAGCCAGGAGAAAAAGTCAAGGTGGTATATTGAGGACAGTACACCAGAAATTGTTCGTCATTGAATTTTGCATGGTACTGGTGGCAGGACTGCATCCTCTGAAACATCTGAGACCAGCAGTTTAATGGTTTCTTTAAAAATATAAGTTAAGAACATGGAACTGCCTCTGTGGCAAACACCTTCTTATTGCTTACAGAAATTATTGTGTCATCTGAATTACACAATTCAAAATAAGAAAACCCTGATATCTGAAATCACGATCTCCAACTGCTCAATAGTTGGGACAGCCCAAGTTTATAGAGCTATAAAACCACCCACCCAAAATGTCATACAAATATGGTGGATTCAAATCCAACATTAATTGATAACTTCTTCTATGAATATACACAGCCATGATTGTTAAGAACGAATAAATGACTGTGCTGCAGATAAATATGCATACACTGGAAAACATGGATATATTTACAAAGCTGAACATTTTTTTACATTAACATAGCCTGCTAATGCATTTTACATTATAGAAAATTGAGTATGTAGTTTCTGTTTAATAATTACAGAAAATCCTTAATTTATGACTGGTTGCTTAGCAATCATTTAAAATTGTGATGGACTTTCCCATGGCTAATTATGATTTGGATTCAAAGTGCTAATGACTGGATTAACACCTCCCCTCGTCATGTGATGGTATTTTGGGTTTTTGGCAACCAGCTGAATTTACAGGAGTTTGTTGTGCCTTGTGATCATGTAACTATGATTTAGATTCCCTCTCCTCTGGAAACTGGTGTCTATTTCTAGTTTCTCACAAAAAATGCAATGGTTTCACTTAATCACTGGGATATTTGCTTAACAACTGCTACAAGCACTGGAAAACAGGTAGTAAAATCAGGTGCGGTCACCCGCTTAACAACCAACATGACATCTGGCCATAATTTGAGGCTCAATTATGATCATAAAGACATATTCCATAGCAATATTTTTCAACACAGGTAAGGTTCACAAAGGTAGAGAAATAAGGTTGATGAAATCGAGGCAGAGAATGCATGTCTGTTTACACTAGGCATAGAGTAAGCATTTTGAACACAGTATGCCTATAATTTCTGGATCTTATAAACTTCTGGCCGAAAATAATCCAAATTCCACATTGAAAATATTGTAACTCTTTTAAAGTTTGCTTCTTTATTCTACAATTTGCCAAGATCCTATGACTGATACATAATGATATGGTGCAAATTTCCTGATATCATTTTCTCTCTTTGTTTAAACATAACAAACTGTAAATTTAGGTTGAGAGCAAGAACCAAAACTCAACGACAACAAATATGATTTGCATACAGGCAAATCCTAGAATCTATCTCAAAAATCTCTATGACTAGGAAACATGATTTTGGCATCCTGGTTAATTACTTCTTTTAATGAAAACAACATTGAGTTAGATAATAGTCAGACATAGCAATGTGGTTTCATATATTGGAAAGGAAAAAAAACCCAGCTGGAAAATCTGACTGCAATTAATCCTTTTAAAAATGCTTAGAGCTTTAAGTTTTTGGAAAAAGTGCAATATATCGGCCTTCAATCATCTTCATGACTTCCATCCCCACCTTCCTAATATCCATCATGTGAGAGTGAAGGACTCTGGGGTTTTTGCAAAGCTTTCTCCATGTTGCAATTAATATCTTTGTACAAAAGCAGATGAGTTTTTAGAAGGTATGAAAATGTGTTCAAGTGAGCCTAAATTCTGTTCCCTTGAGAGGCTTCAAATACTTTAAAAGAATAATGTGAGCAAGGGTCTTCATGGAAAAGAATAATCATGAAGCAGTGGTGGGATTCAATTTTTTTTACTACTGGTTCTGTAGGCGTGGCTTGGTGGGTGTGACAGGGGAAGGATACTGTAAAATCTCCAGTCAGAGGTGGTATTTGCTGGTTTTCTGAACTGCTCAAAATTTCCACGACTGGTTCCCCAGAACTAGTCATGAGGTGCTGAATACCACCTCTTTCATGAAGGCAGGTTTTCTGTCACCTGTCTCTAGAAAAGCGTGTGCACTGGATTCTAATGTTCTGAACAAAAATGAAATGGCCAATCTCATTCTAATTCTATTAATGTAGAAAACTGAAAACTTATGAATAATGCTCCTAAAAAGCAATTCAACTGAGGTGTATAGCAATATTTATCTTCCAGGATTAACTTAATAACTGACGTTGAAAAAAATAATGTTTAGAATGTCATGAAAAGAATAAGCACAGACACATCACAGAACCAACTCAGAAAGGAAATGAAGCTTTGGAAATAACCCTTTGTGTGGTTCAGAACTGGTTTCTTTAGAGCTGAATATGTTTCAGAAATGCTTTGGGAGAAGTGCTTCAGACATTATGCATGCACAATAACAGCATTTTTCTATGATTAAAACAGCCCCACTTTTTATGGCTACTGTGCAAGCCTAAATAACACTTGTGGCTGCTTTAAGAAACAGATTAATTTTTATGAGTGGACTTTTAAAGCAGCTACAGTTTCTTTACAGCTTCATGTAGAAGCCTGAAAAAGTGTGGCTATTTTGATAAATAGGAGACAGATATAGCAAGGACTTCTTCTGAATCATTTTCAAATACACATAGCCATTGTCCATTGCACCTCTGAATTCTGGTCACTGTGATATTTTCATAATGAAAGTTTCCCCATGACTAAGCTTACTACATAACAAAATGTTTTCAACCTGCTCAGTAAAAAATTCTTTCACAGACTGCAATAAGGAAGCATCCAAATAACTGCAGCTGTTTCAGTCTTTGGTAGCATGAAGTGAAAACAGGGAGAACCTTTAGAGCACATTTTGCTTAGTTCTAACTATCATTTTTGAGGATTTTACTGTGCTCAAGATTTTTATTTAAAAAAAGATCCTTGGGGGTTTTGTAAGATAGAATAGCTAGGATGAGAAAAAGAAAAAAGCTGAATTGGCAGAAATGGGAAAACACAGAGGTATGCCATCAGATAAGTAAGAAGAAGAAGAATGGCATTTATAGCCTGATCATTTTTAAATATTTAAATCAATTCCTGTGAGTATTAGTCACACATCTATTTACTATTTACTAAATTTGCAAAATGTATCTCAATCCTGCAGAACTTAAGAAAAAGTAAGGTTTGACTCCAGGCTGCATGCTGGTTTGACCTACATCAGACTTGTCAGCCTTGAATCCACATTTGAAGTGCAAAAAGCAAAGCTGGCATTTATAGTGGTGTCAATAGGATCAGATCAGAACTGTAACATTCCATTAGCACAAGACATAGGCTGGCCATATCCAAGAAATTTGAGATCTGAGAAAGTGCATGATGATGGTATATATTGTATTAACCACAATAAAGATCTCTGATAGGCAATGAGGGTAGATTTCACAGGTTAACTCCCAATTCCTGCAGGGACCCCACCACTGTGCCCTGTCTAAAATCCCTATGTTTATTTGCAAATCTATTTCAGTAGTTGACTTAATGCTCTGTTAAAGTTCTGTAAAAGTAAAGAATGATATATGTTTCAATCTTCTATCTTTCTTGGCAAATCTAAAAAGAAAAAAAAAATAGAAAGAAATTGAACCAAATGGTAGATACAAAAACTAATTGTTAATGAAGAATGACTTGCCTTTATGAATTGCCATGTTCAAAGGAGTTTTTTTTTTTTAAACTCTAACCCCTATTTAGAACAGATAGTTGTTTTCATTACAGTTAAAGTCCATGTCACACCGAACCAACGGATGCAAAGAGGATGTAAAACGGACAAAAAAGCTTGCAATCCGTTGGAAAATGCCGATGTACTCACTGCCTCCGCATCTTGGCTTCCTCTTATCCGTCCAGCATCCGTTTATGGACGTTTCATCCGCCCCAAAAGTTTGTGGGGCTGCCCCAAAACTTTTGCTGCGGAAAATGTATCCAGTTCGTCCGTTATGCATCCGCTACGCATCCGCAAGGCCATCCGTTTACACATTCCGTATATCCGCTAGGCATCCGTTCCGCCATCTGCGCAACTCGCATCCGCCCGGAGGGAGGAAGTGCCGGAACGGCATGCGGAACGGATGCAGAACGGATGCAGCACCGGAAACAAAGCAACTTTAAAACCGCGAAAAAACGTTCGCAAGAGGGGACCTATTCAAATATTAAGGATGTCGTAGAGGATGCTAGAGGATTCCTAGAGGATGCCTAGCGGAAAACCTATATTCCTATAAAAATGGGTGCAACTCATCTCATTTCTCACTTTCAGCCCAGACAGGCCCAAGCTGTGCAGACCTCTGCGCCTTCATCTGACTGATTCCTCTTCCACACATCCAGTCATGATCCACCGTGGATTGTAACAAAGTCCTTTCGGCAGGGCCACCATTCATTTCTGCAACAGTTGGAAACCATCTGCAGGCTCTGTGAACTCTACTGCAAGAAGAAAAGGAGCACCCAAAAGAGTCTGGAATCCGAAATATGGTTCACCAGAAGAGCAGAGGACGGACTGCTTCAACAAGCTGATGGTGGGAGCTCAGGAACGGAAGACACTCGGCGTTTCCAGAATTCATGGAGGATGCTCCGCCAGGTTGACCCAAGCGCAAACACCAGGTATCCTCTCAAAGGTGGCACTCACTCTGCGCCATCTGGCCTCAGGGACCCCTACAGGAGCATGCAGTACGGCTGGAGGGTGCCAATCCAACACCATCAGCATTGTTGGTCAGAGAATGAGTGCAGGCCATCATCGAAGAATACAAGGGAGGGAGCTCCTCCAGTACCCCTCCACTGAAGAAGGCTGGAAGAAAGTTGCCCAGAGCAGTTGTATCAGAGAAGTGGAACTTCCCCCCACACCGTTGGAAGCCATAGATGGCAGAGGCACTGGCCTTGCAAAGCGCCAGCCAAGTCGGGTCCAATTATTTCAACTCCAAGGGCTTCTTCAGCATCGTAGCTCTTCACCATGGTCGATCTGGTGTGACTACAAGTTCATGTAACATTGATGCTTTAAGGCAACGGCTCATCTTCAGATGCCCAGGTATACAACGGCCAGTGTCCTCAAGGAGGGTTGGAACGCAACCTCATCATGGGCTTCCCAGATCCAGACCCCGCTGGACCCAACGCACATGCAAGATGTGCCCGCTAATCGTAGGGGATGACGCTTTCTCCCTCACAAACCTACCTCATGAAGCCCTACACCCTCCAGACGCCTCACCGGTAAAAGAGAGGATCTTCAACTAACAGGCTGTCCAGGGCAAGGGGGTGGTAGACAACGCCTTTGGCATCCGGCCAAACAGTTTCCAGGTACTCTCACCACCAATGCAGCATAATGTCCAGAGACCATGAGGAGGATCATGGAAGCTTGCTGCATCCTGCACCAATCTCATTGCGCACCCGCTACCCAGTGTTACAGGACAGGCTTGTGACCGTCAGGCAAGGGCAATGGGGACATTGGAGCCTTGGGGAATGGAGCAAGGGCAAAAGGCTGATTGACCACTGAGGATGTGCAAGGCCCAACAGAAGGCCTCATGGTGAAGGGAAGAAGCCAGGCCAACCTCCTGAGACGCTGGTGCAATCTCCCCATCTGGAGCGGCTGGAGTGGCAAAGACAGGATGATAGATGCTTAATGCGATGCTTCCTTCAGCCTGTCTCATCACACGGCATGAAGATTGGGCCATGTATGTTGGTGGCCACAATGAACAGGCGTTTAATAAAGAGTTGTGTTGACATGTGTGCATGATTATTACATTATTATTGATAATAAAGGCAAAGGTGTAGCAGCTGGGAGGGTGGACCATAGAAGTCCCACTATGTTTGCACTGGAGGTTTATCTTATCCCACAGCTAATACCCATCCCAAAGGTATCCTGCCCATCCCACTGCTATCCTTACCATCCCACAAGCATGCAAAGGGTTAAACCATTTCTAAAAGTGTCCACCAAGACTTTATTAAAAAAGAAATGAAGCAAGTGTATGAATCAAAAATAGACTTTATTAACAACAAGCTATAAAACAAAAATGAGTCTCTGGCACTCCTCTTGGTCTCTCAGTCTCAGGGTGAAGGGTCCAGGGTGTTGTGGAGGTGGCTGGTGCTGGAGTGCTTGTCATCAGCTCCTCCAGAAGCAGAAGCAGCAGAAGCCCCAGCCCCAGAAGAGCGAGCCGTGCTGCAGAAGCCCCAGCAGAACCAGAGTGAGGGCCAGGGGGCGGGATGGTATCCCGTCCCTCTTGCAAGGGCTGGAAACAGATGGCTGAGGCTTGCTGTGCTTTCGCTATGGTTGTGGGGTGCTGGCTGGCAGGGAGGCTGGCAGGAACAAGGCTGGCAGGAAGGCTGGCAGGGAGGCAGCACCAAGGCTGGCAGGCAGGCATCCACCAAAGGCTTGCAGAGGCAGGCAGGCACCAAGGCTGGCAGGAAGGCTGGCAGGCAGGCAGGCACCAAGGATGGCAAGGAAGGCTGGCACCAAGGCAGGCACCAAGGCTGGCGGAAGGTGGCAGGCAGGCAGGCACCAAGGCTTGCAGGCAGACATGAACCAAGGCTGGCAGGAAGGCAGGCAGCAAGGCTGGCAGCCAGACTGGCTGGCAGCAAGGCTTGCAGGCAGGCTGGCAGGGAGGCTGGCAGCAAGGCTGGCAGGCAGACATGCAGGCAGGGCAGGCAAGGCAGCCAATCCGTCCGGCAGCAGGTCTTCCTCTTTATGGCGACCTGCTTCGAGCTGCTTCCGTTATATCCGCCGAGGCTGACGGAATGCATCCTCCCCGCATGCGCAATTAACGCCAGGCATCCGCTAGGCTTCCGCTGTGCATCCGCTTCACCACTGTGCATCCGCTCTGCATCCGCTATATCCGTTCACATCCGCTTTGCTGAGGCTCCCGGAAGCCCTGCGGATGCGCCATCCGCTCCCATCCGCTGGCTTCTGTTCCGCATCCGCTCTGCATCCGCCCTGCATCCTCCCCGCGTCCGTGTTATCTGCTCCGGTTATGCAAATTTTTGCCCGTTTGGAGACGCGGTTGCTCGTCCGCTGTGTCCTTTTTGCATCCGTTGGGCGGTGTGACATGGGCTTTAGACTGATGCTCTCTTTCCCAAATATGTCCATTATTACGAGATGGTTCAAGCAACAAATTGAGGCTTTTATCATGTGAAACAGAAGAATAAGGATATCTGATATTTGGCTTTATTGCCTTTTGTGTCTTTATTTTTCCTTACAACTTTTGCCTCTTCTTCCTACACCAATTTTCTATCTGAAGCAGTGTCCACATGGTAATAAATGGCCTTTAATCTTCAGATACTTAGATGATTCAGAACTGCTAAATATATTGATGGAAGTAAGGAAGGAATGAAGGAAGACACTGGTAAACAAATTCTGCAATAGAACACAAGATGGTCATACTGATGTCAAAACATAAAATGAATGATCAGAGGAGTAAAAATAAATGGCATATTTTCAAAGAGACACTTCAGAAGAGTATAGCAATGTTAATTTCCTGAACAACAATAGCATTAAGAGGCCAGTTAATGTATCTGGATGACCATGGATGCCCAGTCTTCTCTGGTCTAAAATACATAATGACTCCGAATAGTGTTCCAGGATCTCAGTTCAAAAAGTGGTGGAAGGGGTCAGGTCATTTCTTTTACTTGCCAATTTGAATAAAATAAAGCATATCTTAATTAGTATCTATCATTAATTATTTCTTCCAGTTTTCAGAAAATTTGTATCTATCATTAATTATTTCTTCCAGTTTTCAGAAGCAGAATGCTCAGGTCAAGGATATCTGCATTTAAATATGATCATCATCAACCTGGGAATACAATGAAAGTTTTAGAGATAAAGGTAATAGCAACAGTGACATTTCCTTTTTAGCAGTGTCACTAAATGTCTTGATCATATACTATTCTTAAAATAACTGTTTGATTCTCATAATGCACAGATATGGTTCAACTACACTTTCTATATCTGATGTTATGGCCAGCATCTCAATCTTAGAAATATACTATTGCCCTCTGAAATTCTTCAAGATAAATACATTGAATTAAATTTAATTTGTATGCCCATGATCTTTATTATTTTTAAAGCACTTCTATGTATATTTTTAAAAATGATATTTTAATGATCTCATTTTGCACTGAAATGTTTTGGCTCTTCCTGAATTATTGAAAGAATTACAATACAAGTCCGTTCTATTCAATACTTTTGGTAGATAAGCAATGTCACCAGCTATTTTTGTGATATACAGGTAGTCCTTAACTTACTACCATTTGTTCAATGACCATTTAAGATCAGTGTTGAATGAAGGGATTTATGACCAGTACCAGAAGTTATTATTGCTGCAGTGCCCTCATAGTCATGTGATCACAATTTGTATGCCTGGCAATCCACCTGCCCTGATGACTACCTGCGGAGATGCTGCAATTGCCCCTACTCACTTACTTTCCTCCTGTGGTCCTTTTGGAGTACTTCTCACTCACCTGGGCCTAGATCTTTCCTGGATACTCTCACAATCTGAGAATTGTGTACATTTCTAAAATGGTGCCCACTTCCAGGATGACTTCTATATAGGAAGGTTGCACATCACTTTGACTGGTTCTCTTTTGGAAAGGTGATCTTCTGAAACGCCTTTCTGAATCAGCACCCTCCCCATGTGCCACTTTTCTCGTGCTATTCTGGAAGTGCCTGCCATTCTTGTGATCTGTCTGAAGGTGATCTTTAGAAGAGATAAGTGGAGCAAGATGTGATGGGGTGATGAAGATGCCCAAAGGTGTGAGATACAATGGGGTGGAAAGATGTGTTTCAGGGGGTGGGAGTATTCCTGGGAGGCCTGGTGCAGGACACATGTGAGCTGGGTAGGTATTGCAGTGTGAGCCTGTACCTGTGTCAAGCCTCCCAGGGCCTTCCCCATGCATAGGCACCCCATGTTCTGCTTAACAACATTCAGTTGCTTCACAATTGCAATAGGAAAAGCTAGGATTGTGTTTGTTAAGCAAAGTGATGCCATCAAAAAAAAATGAAAGTCTGTAAAAAAAAGCTAAGAATAGTTCAAAAGACCAGAAGAGGTCCATCTGGAGACAGGTGGCTTATATATAAATATGGGACCTAGAGCATGATGATGCTTATCAGAATGTTTGGGATAAATAAGATGATCCCTAAAATAGCCATAACAGCTCATCCTTCTGCAATCTGGACAAAGTGCAATTTGAAGTTGTCTTCAAGAATCTTTGAATTAAATAATTTAATTTAACTTTTCCATGTTTCCATAAACAATAGCCTGCATTCTTGATATTCAGCCTCTTCCAGGGGTTTTATTAAAGCCAAGAAGTCTATAAGTATTCTCTTTGACTTCACTTTTTATGCTTCATATTTTATGCTGCATGTCCCCTCCCAATAACAATGACTGTGATAAACGAAGTGTGATGAAGAAAGATAGGAAAAGACAAATGCTTAAAGGTCATTTTTTTTTGCCCTTAAGAACTAAAATGAACAAGGGAGCAAATGCTGTAAAAAATAGTTTTGTTTCTTTGTGAAAGTTTTTCAGCTGGGAATTATCACATTCATAGAATAGTCATTCAACAAATGTGATAGAAATTACAGGAAAAATAAATGCATCACTAATGGGATGATAAACTATCTGTATGGAGTGTGGAATAGGTTTTCTGGCTGGCTTAAGCAAGTTGTTTATATTGCTGGAGGGCAATGCATGCAGATGCTACTCTGAATGATATCTGGATGCTACTTTTGAAGATACAAGAAAAGAAAGGCAAGGTAAACTTAAAATATGACAAGGGAGTAGAAGCAGTCAAACACAAATGAGATACCTGTGATAGAGATCACCTAGCAACATTTAGTGAAAACATATAATAATACAGGAAGAAAAGAGGTTCAGCTGCTTGCTGACTGGTTGATCGAGGTCTGCTTGCTCCCTATTAAAATGTTGCTGTTGTTTTAAAAAGTGGACTTGTGCTACAGTGTGTATTGAACCACAAATAATAAACAACTTACCCCAAGAATTCATGTACTGTTATTTAAGACATTATGGCTCTCTTAATCAAATTGTACTACTCTTAAACTATTTGACTGGTATCAGCCATAACTGGGTCAAAGATGAATCCATCTTTGCCATAGGGATAAGAAACCTATGGCATTTGTAAATATGATAAACTACAATTCATAGCATCTTTCATCCTTGGTTATGTTGGCTGGGTTGATGAGACCTGCGGTTCAACTACATCAGAAAGGTTGCATAGTCCTCACTTGTTCTATAATGCATTTTTGTTTTTATATGCGTGGAAATGTGTTTGAATGTGCAACTAATAAAACTCTATTACCAAGGAAAATCGAGATTGACAGAAGTCTTTCAGAGGACCTATACCCATTAAAATCAAAATTAGTGTGTCTTGAGTCCAAATACACTCATTTGCAGACAGAGGTAACCTTCTCTTTGTAGGAATATATGATTAATCAACTGCATGCAAAACTGAATCAGAAATACCGGGAGTGGATAGATCTTAATATAGCACTGCGAGTCATTTGAAAGCCTTCATAAAATTGTAAACAGATAATTTGGACATGTTGATGGGAAGATTAGATTTTATTGTTTCTTGAGTGACAGGCTTAGTGAAAGGTATTTGTGGTTTGCCTCCTGTTGCTAAAATCCAATGACAAGCAAAACCTGACATGTGTGTATAATAGGAAGGCTTTAGAAGAAATATGAGAAACAGCTCATCAAGAAGCTTGTACTTCAGCAAGTTTTAATTTCACATCATGAAAGAATTACAACATTCAGAAGATGTGCAAAATATTGGAAGATGTCATTTGGTGAAATCTACTTGATTTGTTTTTGCTCACGTGTATTTGAAGAGTGGGAAGTGTTTATCTAAAGCATCTCTCCTTGATTTGGTGCCCACCACATATCTTGGACTTCAAGTCCCAGATTTTTGCTCGGAATTTTGAAAAATGAAGTTCACACATCTGGGTGCCAGCAGTTGGGGAAAATTTGGGTTGAAGGTGAGGGTCAAAAGGTTAAGGAAGACTGACCATAAACACAACAGGAAAAATTTCAGGAACAGCTTAGTTTCCTAATATCCAGAGCCAGTATAGATAACAAATCCACATCCTAGTATGTAAATGTTTGTAGTTGTTAAATTTGTTTTCACAGCAATTTTGACATTCAGCAACAGAACAAGAAAATAGCTTTTCCAGTGCCAACTTTCCTCAAAATGAAAACAAGTACTATGTTAAATCAGCTGCACTGTTACAAGGTAGAATGCATTAAAAGGAGGGAATAAGGAAACAATTTTCTACTGAATAAATAATTTAGATACAGTTATTTAGAGATTCATAGGGATAAGGCCTACTATTTAAGTAAACATCCTTGGATATATAAGTAAAATTGAGGTAAACTAGGTAATCTTGACACAAATTGAATTTTAAAAAGTTGTCTAAAAGTGACAAAATAGCAAAAAATTAACACAAATAAACCTGCCTTGTTAGTGCAAATAAACCTGCCTAATTAGTGCATGTTTCATTTTCTTTCATTTTCTTAATAGTTTCTTAAGAAAACAAATTTCTTAATAATTGGTGGAGAAAACATCAAAATGATTTGATTTGTGTTTGATTTTCTGTTATAATCTTTCTTTTAAAACATTTCTCTTAATTTTCCACAATAGGAATTTTTATTAAGTTCAGAACACACTAAACTATATTTACATTAGGCATAATGAAATCAATTGAACAGAAGGAATAACTCATCCCATTAATTTAAATGCATCTACTAGAAAAATGGTACAACCACAGAAAAAATGGTACAACCACAGGACACTGTAGCAATGTTAATAATGCAGATGATGGCCTTATGTGTTTGCATGTCATTGTCTGATACCAGTGTACAAATCAACATAGTTGCATGACATGCACATTTTATCATTTGTCTCTCACTATTCTATGCAACAGGGTTTAGAATGCACTTTAATACCAGTTAAGTGTTTATATAAGACTGTATTTTAAGGGAAAGATTATCTCTATCTCCCACTCTTTCTCCTCACTAATTTGTTTAAATGTAACTATTAGTAACCTAATTAGGTGTAGGATATGTTTCCTCCCCAAGGGAAATAGTTAAAAAAAACTTTAAAAGGGACTATGACTTTTTTCTCTCTATGCATAGGGTCCTTCTAAACTGCGGCCCCACTGCATGGTATCCCATTGTGGGTCAATTTAAAATACATCTGGATCAAACTGAATGTTTTTAGCATCCTACATCTACATCTGAATGGTTTCTAAATCATTTCTCATCTAATATTACTAGTTTTGGAAATTGAACTCCACACATTTGAAGAAGTCCAGGTTTGGGAAGGCAGATTCATAAAAAATATGAGATCATATGATCCTTCCACATCCCCTACTCCTCAATCTGTTTCTCATTCCAATTTTATCCCAAATATTATATGCAACAATAGTCTCCCTACTCATCCAATAAAGTAAGATTAATATAAATCAATTGGAGGAGTTTGGATAGTTCTTCTTTACACTTAAAGTAAATATGGCTTATATAAATAAGGAAGTGCTGCAGACATATTTTAAGCTTTGTTGTGTTAACTCTGCTAGAGTAATTTTTAAAAATCTAAAATTTTATGTACTCACACTTATAGGTTGACTTTTTGGCACATCATAAACACCTTCTTTCTTTTGGCTAGTAGGAACCTGTGAGAAGAAAAATGTAATTAGGATCAACTTGAAAAATAGTGGAAGTTCTTATTGGAAGATGAATACATGATATATATGACAATAGATTCTGAAACACACGTGTTCTTGTTATGAATTAGAAGAAAATTCTTTTTTATAGTTCTTGGCACTCTACTTTGTTCCTATACTAATCTCTATCTTAGATTATCATGGTTGAGTTTACTATCTAGTACCCTAGCTTTAAATTTTAAAAAAGGACTCCTTCACAACAAATCTGTAAGTTTGCACAAAACAAGAATTAATATCTTATTAATATTGTACTATTTCTTATATTTTTTCTATGTAGACTTTGCACATCTAGTCCCAATCCATATGTGTTGCTCTAATTTATTATTTGGGAAGAGAAAGGACTTGAGCAATATGCCAAACTTCTCATAGTAGGTAGCAATAACTACCCAATTAGTACTTTGTGGAAGAGATGTAAGTCTTTTGCTTTGTTCATATCTGCTCTGTACTTATTAGAAACTGTTTTTCTTCACCACTTGAGAATGAATAATCAAAGAACTTTGGTGTAATCAATGAAATAAATGTTTTTAAACTTGTGCATTTTCTTGATTTCTTGTCCTTCCAATGAATCCTTTATTCCACTTGGTTCTAGTCACTCTTTTCTGTTGCAATGTATTCATTTGCAGCCTAATACATTCTCTAGAAATTAAGTTTCATTTATTGGTGCTACTGTTTAGTTTCCTTAATGTCTTGTTAGACTTTTTTTGTACTGGCAGCACTACCTTTTTCTCATCTCACTTTTTTTCTGACCTTAATGACTAGATTAGGTTTATATTTAATCAACTTCCATGTAATCTTTTTTTTTTATTACTAGCAGGTACGTTATTTATTTCAATATATAATCCAATATAATGTTTAACTATCCGGTGTGGAGACCTTTTATTTAGTGTTATGAGTATATATCATTTTATTGTATGAAAGGATTTGTACATTATTTTATACCTATACTATACTGCAGACACTATATATTATTATAATAATATGGTAGACTGTATGTGTGTATCTGAAACAGAATTCAGTGCCTAGGTGAATTGTGTCTTATGAATACACCTTTTAAATTATGAGAGAAAATATTGTACACAACATTAAAGAGGAAAATAATCAAGACTTTAGATTGTTCTTAATGAGAACTGGAGAACTTTATTATCTATTGGGAATAGCAGAAAAGTCAAGTAAAAGTCACAAGACTACTATAAGAATATATGGAAATTTTCCCCTAGTCATTCAAAGGATGCAGAATATCTGATTTTTAAACATTTGTGTTTTAAATACTTTCCTTATTTCTATTCTTATTTCATCAGAATTTCTCAGATTCTAATTCTACAGATTGCAATTACAATATCTATTGGAAGAGATTACAGTAGCCCAACACAAGCACCAGCTTTGACTTATACTGTTCAAGAACAAAGTTATTATACACAATGTGTATTATCAGTTTATAAATAATAAGTAAGTTCTTTTCAGATTGTTTGAAAGCAGAATGGAAATTCCTTATTGGATTGTCAATAGTTCATAACACTCCAAGCGTACATTTCTACTTTGCCTTTTGCCTTTGCCTTGTCCTTAAGAAGATATATTTCTGTCTCACTTCTGACTATATTTAGTAATTCTGCTCTCTATCTTTGAGTTACTTGTAAAATGATATTTTTTTCTATTCAGATTTTTATCTCAACTCTAAAAACACTCATTCACATACACTTAATTGGGTACTTAACTGAAGGAAAGAAAAAGCAGCTATAAGTGACCAAACGGGGTAGTTTTATAAATTTCTAGGTCAAGTAAATGTTGTAAATTTACTGATATTTTATCAACGCATTAGATAATTATAAAATAAAAATACAATGTGAAAAAGAATAAAAATAATAACAGAAATGGAAAATAAAATGCCCAAAATATATCCACAGCACTGAAAATTTAGTCAGTTCTAAAATTGCATTTTCTGCAACTACAGCTAGCTTTAGCTTGACATAATGCAGTAAAAAGCTCCTGATTACACACACGCTTATTCCTAGAAGCCTACATTTTATACTAATAATGCAAAGTGTCTCAGTGTGTTAAACTGGCTAATATCTATTCTTATGTCCCCAATCATAAAAGCATGAGACAGAGAAAACTCTTTATTTAGAGTTGACTACATGGACAAATTCTAACATTTTTTAAAAATAAAAAGTAATCTTCCTGGGGATTATCACCTTGATATTGCAGAAAGGAAAGGTAGTTTTAGGCAACCAGAGTGATGCAAGTAAGAATGATAGTTCCTGGCAGGACTATCTTTGCTGGTAAGGTCAAAAGGAGAGAAGTGAAGTTAATGTCAGACTTTTTACATCAATGATAATGCACAACAGGGCTGAAGCCAGCAGGGGCTCTGCAAGTATGTAGGAAATTGACCCATGGAGACTGTACTTGCATACTAAAATTTGTAAGGCAATGGCAAACCACTTCAACATTTTTATCAAGAAAATTATGTTGGGCTGAAACATTTAGAGAAGTTGACATTAAAGGATGAGACACTTGAAGTGAGACATTACTCCTCTAAGTTACTGGGGAAGAATTCTGACATTTCTTGGGCGGACCAAGGCTTCAAATAAATTTGACTACAGAGAGTGCCAATACTGAAAAAAAATCTCATTTTATAAGGGCACATGCAGTTTGAACCAGAAATGTAAGAACCATGATCCAAGAAAAATTGGAAGTTGGAAATGAAACCGATTAAATTAAAAGCAATTGAGTGAATTTATGTTAAATAGAATGGGTTATTCAAATCAGATGATTACATACAAAATTTCAAGGGTGCTATTACACCGTTAGAAACATATAGTACTACTAATGAGTGATAGAATTTAATCACTGGTAAGTAGAGGCACTTGAAATTATAGATGGAGTGGGAAAGAGATATGTTGTAGGAAATGAAACGAAGAAGATAGGCTATACAGTAGTTTCGCAAAAGGGGCATTTCCAACCTAAGTTTCAGGAGCATAAACTGAAACTCTATATATGGAAATAACTGAATGTACAATATCAGAAATAAATTGACCACATAATATAAAATAGAAGATAAGAAATGCAGTCCAGTGAGCCAAAATCCATTCAAGTATATATTGTGGAACAGACTGCAGATTTGTAAAATATAGATTGAAGGACAAGAATGTAAGATCAATTTAAAAAACAGAACAATGAATTTATTTTATTTATCAAATTTAGAGGCCATCCATCTCACCCTGAGAACAACTCTTGGCAGTCTGATGTAATGGAGAGAAGAACGTTTCACAGATGACCTGGCCTCATGCCATCTAGGGCTTTAAAGGTCATAACCAACACTTTAAATTAGTTCAGGAAGCAGATCAGCACCCAATGAAGATTACTTCATTTTTTACAATGAAGAATGATTCAGGAAAGAGAAAATGGTGACACAGGGTGCATAGTGCTTTCATTGGTTTATCTTGAGCAGCAAATACATTATAGGATTAGAAGGATTAGAAGAAATGTCAGATGGAATAAAAATTGAGAGGTGGAACTGTTAACAATCTCAGATATTCTGATGATATTACTTGTTAGCTTCGTAAAGACTTAAGAGATGATTTTGAAAGTGAAAAATCTGGGTGAATGTTAAATTTTAAAAAGCCAAGATAATGCCAGCAAAATATACTTAGTGAACCTAGAGTTGGTAATGAAGCAAAGGTAATAGATAGTTTTGGTTTCAGAAATAAAGAAAATATTCTGAATAAGTAAAGATTTATCCTAGGCACGGAAACAATGACAAAATTTAAAACAATATTATGAAGAATATTGATATTTTTATCATTGTCGAGGACAGAACAACAATGGTCTTTTTAGTAGAAATAGATATGGTTCTGAAAGCTAGACACTGACAAAGAAGAGACAGAAATCTAGTTCAAATTATGAATTTGGAGATTGTTCCTAAGAGTATGATAGGTTGTGAGAACTAATTAATTTATCATGGGCCCAATAAAGGCAGATTACTTCTGTACAGTAATAACTGCTAAACAGAAATTCATACATTTCAAATGAGATGCAAAGGAATTATGAGTTAGAAAAAACAGTTATGGTTGGCAATGTTGTGGGAAACAGAAAGAATCAGATAAAACTGGATGAACACAATAAACGAAATTATATTATTTTCTCTGAAAAACTACAAGTTAGTGACAACTCAGGATGGTGGACATTTATGCAATTTCCAGAGTAAGGCCTAATTCAGTGGCATTTAATTAACTAAATTCAGAAATCCATAAAACAGAATAATTATTGTGGATTTGTAAATAAAAGGATTTTTAAACAATTTGTTCACCTTTAGAAAGAATTCCAACTGTAGAAAAAGCTATGGGCAGATTATTCTTCCATGAGTTGCATTTGTTACCAGCAGATTTTCCAGTGCAATTCAAGATACTGGTTCTCACATATGAAGTTTTGCACAGTATTAGGTCTTATTACCATCTATTTCCCATAACCTTTGCCCATCTATATGATCAGAGAGAATTGGCGTGCTCTAGGTCTCACAGATTAAACTGTATTATTCAGAAGGACACAGGAAAGCTTTTAGCGCTTTCCCTCAGGAATACTATCCCACCAGAAATTAAAATAGCTTATTCTTATCAGCCTTTAAATGAGCATTGAGAAACTGGTTCCTCCCCATAATTTGGACTAAGGAGGTTGTCAGGCTGCTTTAGTTGGGTGTTGTATAAGAAAGAGGGTTTCTAAGCCATCTTAGAAACATTTTATTAACATATATAAACAAATAAATAAAATCATAACAAATGTTACTGCATAACTGGTAAACACTCAAATATAAAAAGGCAATAATAATTCTTGTAGCAAAGGAAACATATTATACAATCAAATAAACTTCCATGAAAGCCTATACGTCTTATTATTAAGAAAGCCTGTTAGTAAAAATACGGTTAGTATTACATAGGGTTATCAAAATGATATTTGTAGCCAGAAGTCAGGAATAAAATGTTGTCCTTGTTCTTAATTCTGTTAAAAGAATATATTGCAACTCTAAATCTGGTGACGTTGAAATAATTGTATGTACTTATGGCTAATAATGCGGATTCCAACAACCATTTGGAAACTGCCATCTGTGTGTGTGTGTGTGTGTGTGTGTGTGTGTGTGTGTGTGTGTGTGTGTGTGCGCACGCGCGTGCGTAGGCTAAACTTTTTAAAACACTGAAGAAAAAAGACATCCTAAATGATACAAATAGTTCTCAACTTACAAACATTTATTTAATGATCGTTTGAAGTTACAATGGCATTGAAAAAGTGACATGGTCATTTTTCAGCCTGACGACCATTGCAGCATCAAGTATGAAATGGAATTTATGATTTGAGGAAAAAATAAATGAGCTTAAAATAAACTTTACATATTTTACTCTATAAAATATGCTTGATGATTACTGGAAGGACCAAGAACACAAATATACAAATTTTATACCTGATAAATGTTTTCTTCTGTTTCAGGCTCACGAATTGGCTCATGTCCAGCCTCAAACACAATGTACTATTACATCAGCAGCAAAAGAAGAAAGGTCAGAGGTGAAAAAGAAAGGAGAAAAAGGCAGTTTTGAACTTTAGAAGAAATAACCATCAGCAGTAAAGGAACAGTAGTATAGGTTGACAAAAGAGCAACTTCCTTTTTTTTTCTAAAAAAACCCAAAATGTGACTTTCTTTTACAGAAGAGAAATAAAAAAGATGTGAAACTTCACCAACTGTCATTGAACAAATCTCCTGCTTTTTCTTCAACAGAGGTATGAGGCTATGTATTCCTTATAGTACTTTTAGACTTATTTAGCAAAGCAGGGACTCAGAAATGAGTTTATTTTAAGTGCCTAGTTTCTATTTTATCCAGTATTTCTATTCAGAAATAGAATATAAATTATTCATACAATATCCAGTATTTCTATTCAGAAATACTGATTCTGAAGATGTTCCATGGTCATGGTGGTGAACCTATGGCATGCGTGCCACAAGTGGCAGGCAGAGCCTTCTCTGTGGGTACGTGCACCTTTGCCCAGCTCAGCTCCACTGTTCATGCACACATACCTCCTGCCTGGCCTTTGGGTCTCTACTGCACATGTGCGGGGGCTGGGGTGCGCGCATGCATGGTGCAGCACACATATGCATGGGGGGGCAGCATGCACATGCGTGGGGGAAGTGCCTTGCATTTTGGGTACATGCAAGCACACTCTTTGGACACCTGGGGCCCAAAGGTTCACTCTCACTGTTATGGGAATAACATTACAGGGAATTATATCAATACTGATATTAATTCTAATTATCATAATCATCTACTTATTTTTTCCATTGATTTGGAAAGACATTTTCCCTATACTGTATTTTAAAAACCACTTTTCTTCTAACATGTTTCTACAGTTATTTTGCTTTGAAAATATTGCTAAAGGCGTGAATTCTGTTCTTCATAAAAATGTATAACATTTAAATATTTGTTTCTTATTGGTAAAGACCTTTCAACTCTATTTAAAAACAATGCTATCCTTTATTTTACAATTAGCACTATTTTTTTTTCTTCCTACGTTCATAGTTTTCTATTCAATGTGTACCCACAATTACTATTGTTAATGTGATCTAGAAAACAGTATTCAGTGATTGCTAGCCAGTTTTAACTGCCACTTTTCAGAGCTGATTCCATTCATGCCATAACATGTATCATGTTATTCCATCAGTCAAACTATAAAAAGAAAAGGGGAAAAGTATAAAAATACTGGATTATGGAATGACAGTAGCATTCAAGCAAAGGCCTACTTTCTAATTTGAAATTATTATTAAAAGATCGATGATATTGCATCTTGGTGCATCTCAATATTTAAGCTATTAAAAAAATTGTGATAAGGAATTGATTTAGTGAATTATGTTTATATATCTATAGATATAGATTTATATATCTATTTATTACATCAGCTTCACACACAGAACCAGAAGTTTTAAGCATAGCTGCTTAAATGATGCATAGTCATGGCATTCACTGACTGCAAAGAATAATGGAAAATTTTACACATAAGGTTAGGGTTAGGGTTAGGGTTAGACAATCTAACACATACACACTTCCCAAACCAACATTATAACGCAGCATTGCAAACTAGATGACTGATCCCTAGGGCCTAAATTCAATTAGCAAAATTTTAATTAATTAAATTTAATTTGAATTTATACCAAAAATTAGTACGAAATGTTCTGAATTTTTTTTAAAGACTGTGTGGAGAACAATCTTATAATTGGCAGAAGTGACAATATAGGTTTCTATTTTTCCGAGAATTTTTTTGCTGTCTTTTTCCATGGAATTGAATTTCTTGATCTTTTAATTACCGAAATTAGTTTTTAAAATGTCGCTTTTGGATGATGGATGGGGCTGTAAAAGTTGGAACTAAGATACCTATCTTGAAGCACCTATCTTATTTCTTATTACCACAACTACTTATAATGACATCTTCCACTATTAAAATGACATCTTAGTCTAGAGACTTAGCACTTATTTCTCTGCAAGACTGGACACCCTATTTCACAGGTAGAAATTTAGTATGCCTTTTGGAGAAGTATTTATTTCTTATTCTTTTTTTGCTCATTAATCAATGCGTGTATTTCTTCACTAATCTTTAGCATGAGCAGATTTAGTATTTCATACCATTTCAAGGACCATCCTAGATTATGAACACAGGGAGACTAATCTTGGATGGACATCTGCTTGGCAACTTTTGTTTCCCAATGACCTCCCAATTAAATAAAATTATTTTAGAATGACTCATTATTCAACTTACAGCTTATTTACTTTAAAATAGTTAATTACAATTGTTCTTCTCTTAAAAGAAGAGAAGCACAATCTCAAAGCACATGTACAAATATAAATAACCCTGTCAAAAATGAGTTAGTTCTTAAAATTACTTCTCAATTATTATTACTAGGTATTATTTTTATATTTCAGTATTAGCAACATTATGTTTCCTTTGTTTTCTAATTTTAATGTTTATTGCTTTTTAAAAAACAAAACTACAATACTAATTTGAAAACTTTTTTTATAATTTTCAGTCTTTTCCTTGAAACTTTATTGATCTGTTTTTGAAACGGTGAAGTTTTGTTTTATATTTTTATATTATTTTATGGATAAAACCAAATCCCGGATTTTGAAACTTCACAAAAAATGGCTTCAAAAATTACCTGATAAACAGGATCCTCTACATCTTCTTCCAAAATTGTCTATCACAAAGAAAGTCAAAGATAAAGATAAAAAAGGGAGAGAATATGAACAGCAGATGCCTAAGATTCATGATATAAAGCATAAGGGAACTGCATAATATATAGATGTAAAATAGAAATTCACATTTTCATGTACCTTCTTAACCCACAGTGTATACAATTATGTATGAAATAACACCAGAAAAAGTATCACACAATTACTCCGAAGATCTCCAAGTTTGCATATAATATGTTTATTGCCAAGTCAACAAGTTCACATGATTAAGTTTCTCACTAAAGCTAAGTTAATTTTCATCACTGTTAAACATAATTGTACCAATACCAACAGTACCATCTTCAAATACAGAAACTGACTTTGTATAAAATGGTTTTTAGTGTTTTGAATCACATAAAAAGTACCAAATCAAACACATATTAATTTTTTGTACTTGCCTACCAAAAATTATTAAAATACCTGATATACTGCTTGTTCACATTGTTTATCTTTTTGTGCCTTCTTTTCCAGTTCTTCTCTTTGTTTCAACTCATAAATAAGTTGGAAGAGGTCTCGCAAATCCAAAATCACAGGTTCTGCCTACATGTGATACAGAAATAATGAATGAATGTATATGTATAAATGTAATATATATATATATATATATATATATATATATATATTTATATATATATATATTATATATATATATATATATATATATATTATATACATGCTGCTTTAGCTTCCTTCGGGTATTATCCCACGTCATTGTAGTTCTGTTTAAAGTTGTAGCAACGTTTCAGCAGAATCTCATCTGCCATCATCAGCTTCTTTGGATGTGTGTTTCACAGTCCTCTGTTTCAAATTGAGGCTGGTCTGTTCTGATTGGCTATTAGCCTGGGTCTGTGTTCATTGGACTTGGAGTTTGATTGAGGTGTTTCTGGTTTCTTCTGTCTGTTTTTGTGGCTTTGATTGGCTGGCAACACTCTGTTCTTGTGTTGGAGGCTTTCAATGCATTGGTCCATCCTTCACACGGAAGCCAGCTGATTGAAAGCCTCAACACAAGAACAGAGTGTTGCCAGCCAATCAACCACAAAACAGACAGAAGAAACCAGAAAACAACCAATCAATCAAACTCCAAGTCCATATGAACACAGACCCAGGCTAATAGCAACAGAATAGACCAGCCTCAAATTTGAAAACAGAGGAACTGTGAGGACACACATCCACACAGAAGCCTGATGATGGCAGATGAGATTCTGCTGGAAACGTTTCTACAACATTTAAACAGAACTACAATGACGTGGATATACCTGAAGGAAAAGCCACAAATGTAAAGTACCGCGAGAGCTTAAAAAAAAATATATATATATATATTATGGGATGGGTTTCTACCAGTTTGCACCTATTTGCTATAACTGGTTGTTAACATTCTAAGCAGTTTGGAGAAACAGTTGTTAGAAAGAAATTACTGGCCTAATCCTGTAAGGAAGGCAGGAGGAAACATTCTGGGTGCTGCTAACCAGAAACTGCCTCTCTGTTAACCCTTATTAATTCTTGGCAAGATTAGACTTCCTGTCTCAGGAACTTCTCTGGAGTTTTTTCCCCTTCTTTGCTGGTTCTTTGCTTGTGTGGGCGAGTCACCATCCAAAGTTAAAATGGCACTGAAAAAAGTGACTTATGACCATTTTTCACACTTATGACTGTTGCAACATCCCACAGGTCTTGAGAGGCCAGGCGAGGACATGTTGTGCCTCGATGTGAGTGATTATGAATATGCATTGTGATATTGAATTGGCCATGCTCAGCCAATAACATGACCACCAAGCCATGTCCACCCAGTCACATGACCACCAAGCCATGCTCACAGAACTGGTTGTTAAAAAAATTGAATCCCACCCCTGATATAAAAGGCCTAACTAATAAAACAATATTTCTGATAAGCCAGATCTTAATGACAAATATCAAACTGTTTAGTTTGTTGCAAGTGCATTGACATCAGTGGAATTAATATTACTTGGCAGAGTTGTTCATTACAGGTGGCCCTCATTTAAATGACTACTCATTCAGTGACTGTTTTAACTATCAGCAGTGCTGAACGAGAGGCTTCTGGCTGTTGCAGCACCTCTGTGGTCATGTGATCATGATTTGTTACTTGCCAGTTTCCCACAAGTAAGTCAGGGGAAACTGGCATGAAGTCACAATCTCATGAGGTTCCTGCTTAACAGCATGCAGTAACCGAGTCTCTGCTGGAACTGCCATTATTAAACAGCACGGTCATGTGACATTGCCACTTCATAACTCTTCACTTAGCAACAAAAATTCTGCTCCTAATTATCATAATTAAATGAGGATTGCCTGAAAACAGTTTAAGATGGAATATATAATGCAGATAAAATTTGAAATAATTCACCAATGGATTGTTTTATTATATTTAATTATAATAGAAATTGAGTGTCATTTTGATCAGTATTGGGTCTTTTTTGTTAGCTTGGCCTGTTGTGTACATGTACTCACAAATTTCTTTAAAACTGAACAGTTCTATGTGTGCGTTCACAGAATTATATTCCTGTTAGTACTTTATTCTCAGATAAATTTTCATTGCTGGCATTGAAGCAATGTAACTTATAAAGCAATTTCCCTGTGATGAAAAATTCAGTGCAAAAATGTTTTGTTCCTCCATGAATTCTATAATCAAATCAGACAAGAAGTTTTACAACTGAATATATTTTCTTATTAATTTGTTCTCTGTTCATTTGTCAGATATTAGGTGGCTTACAGAATTAAATGTCAAAACACCATGTAGCAAAACATAAAATTAAAAGTACAGGTAGTCCAGACTTACATTTATTCATTTAGTGATCATTCAAAGTTATAACAGGATGAAAAAAGTGTCTTATAACCATTTTTCATACTTAGGATTGTTCCAGCATCCCCATGGTCATGTGATCACAATTTGAATACCTGGCAACTGGCTTGCATTTATGCACTGTCCCAGGTCATGTGTTCACAATGCATTTATGCACTGTCCCAGGTCATGTGTTCACCATTTTTAACTTTTCCATCTAGCTTTCAAGAAGCAAAATCAATAGGGGAAGTCAGACTTGCTTAACAATTACAGTGATTCACTTAATATATGTGCCAAAAAGGTCATAAAATGTGAAAAACCCACTTAACAACTGCCTTGCTTAGCAACAAAAAAATTGGGCTCAGTTGTGGTCGGTAAAGCAAGGAAATCATAAGTCAAGGACTACCTGCATATTGGTTGCTGTTCCCTAGTTAAAACCCTCCCTCCCTTCCTTCCTGAAATAGTTCCATTAACAGGAGCTTTGAATCCAGAAAAATCTTTCATATTATATTTCAGCACTTTCAGAGAAATGGAACTAAAACAATAGATGGAATATCCATAGAAGGAAAAGACAGAACATTGCTGATTCTCTTCGAAGGTTTCTATACTATCATGAAGTTTTGTCTCATTGATATTCTGTCTGGATTTGTTTCAACACTCACAGCCACTAGGCACTGGGTAAGGTCTTTTACTACCTGCTCTTGCTCGGCTTGGGGTACAGATATAAAATTAGATCTCATAAGCATATTGAATTACTAACTCTAAATTGATGGATGATCTCCCTGAGCAACTTTTGAACAGAGGAGATATGAAACAACTCTGGAAAATAAGGTGAACTTTGAGGCACCCCAGATTGAAGGATGCAATGGTTCAACCTTTCTTCCCTCAGAAGGACTGATAGAAGCTGTTGGCTTAGGAAAAAGCAAAACCAATGTAAAATAGTATCTATGGTCCACAGTCCTTACGTACAGCCAAAAAGATATAATGATCAATAGTATCAAATGCTGCTGGGGCATGGAAGGATACACTGTCCAGTTCCAAGCAAAAGTGATCCTGAATTCCTAGGAATTGGAAGGAATTCAAATAATCTGGGTTTTTTTTTAAGACCCTCTGAAATTGGAGACAAACCACCTTCCACCTTCTCATCAACTTTTCCTAAAAAAAAAAAGACTGTAGACCAATCAACACTGTTCCATCTTCCGTATGCATGTAAATCCTTATTAGGTCTTCATAAAAAATTTCTTTGTGGTTGCCTCTGTTTTTCTAGATATATTTCAGTGAAAGGACCACATTTTGAAAGTCCATTCTGGATAGTGCTGTGCAATGAAGAAAATGCAACTAAAACCCAAATAAAATTATCAGAGTGTAATGCAATACTTCCCAGATAATTTTCCCCCTTAATGAAATCTCAAAACACAATGCAATTCGAAAATGAGTAACCCAACCCATGTTCACTCAATTCAACCTTAAACTTCTTATTAATGCCTTATTGGTGACTATTTAATAGTTCATGCTCTTTAAGCATAAATTTAACTTACTATACATTCCAAATGAATTTTGTAATTCAAAATTGTAAGAGATAGCAATAACATTGGTGGATTACATATTATTTGAAAATGAAACTGTTGCATCTGAACTCACATCAGTAATTACTATACATTAATTTGGCTTACAAATGCAATCTTACAAATGCAATCTTAGAAATCTCTTTAAGGTGGTTGGGAGGGAGTCTCATCTCTTCCTAGTGAATTAATTTGTACTTTATTTATACTGGTCAAGATGCAAATTTTAACTAGGTGAAGATTCATTTTTATATACTGTACATAAATTATATTTGCAAAATAATGGTGATTAAAATAAACATAAAAGATGCTTTTTGTAGGCCCTGCAAAATAGCTATTTGTCCTCCATTATTTTCTATCTAAAAGGGTGATGAGGGACTAAGTAAGCCGATTTGTATTCAGCTAGTGTGTACAGCTTAATTAGGAAGGAAAATAATTACTAATTAGAAAGAATACATCAAGAAAAAAATGGGAATGATGACTGTGCTCAATTCTTTCCATGATTGATATTGCTAAACTGTCATTTCAGAACATTTATGCAGGCAGTTCTGACAGTATTATGTGGTGCATAAAGAACACTACTATAAAATGATGATATAAATGAGAAATGATATTTGATACTTACTGCCTGGGCTGTTTTTATTGCCACAAATCTATGATTCCCTTCCTTTCCACATACGTATCCAAAGGCCCGATGGTCTGTGATATCCTTTGCAATGTATGAAATTTCATGTACTGCATGATGGTGTTGTAGTAGCTGTACATAAACAAAGCACAAGAAAAGCATTTTTAATAGAAGCTCAGATTTTGTTGAAGCATGATTCATTTTTATGAGGATAAACCTGAAAAAGAACAATCCCACAAAGAAAAGGTCGTGGTTTGATCGAGTCATGCGATTTATATTTATAAGGATAAATGTGTAAAACAGCAGTATCACCATGAAAAGCAACGCTTCAAGCACATTTTCTCCAAGACTACATCTGGATGCTTTGATCATGTTTATAATCATTTCATGCTGTAGGTGCTTTAGGTGTTTCATCTAGTGTTCTGTTTTCAGTTAGATGAATCTTCCTCATCTGTTATCACAAACTCTCTTGTGATATTCTGTCAAACTTCAGATCTTTCAATGACACATTGCTTTTCTTGTGATCATTAAGAAAGCTTGAGTTGCCACAATTCCTTTACCATTATTCTTCAGTATCTTTCAAATGGCCTTTCTGACAAACCTGCCTTATGGATGAACATATGTGCATATCCTGAAGTAGCATTAGCACTGAAATTAATATTGCTACTGTTTAAATAAGATTAAGTAAGATTTAAAGGCAAACTGGCAATTTTTTTTTTAACGTTTCTAGAATTCTTGGACTGGATGGTGTAAAAGTTGTTATAAGAAATAAATAAATTACATGACTCTCAGTGTAGCTATATTCATCTCCCAATGTCTTGTTTCTATATGTACTTTTTTTTTTTGGCTTATTGACAGATTCTCTTTTGGATATCTTGTTCTCTATTGATCTGACAGTCCAGTTTAGGCAATGTCCACTGCTAAGAATTGCTACACAAGCACAATCATATTAGGTAACAAAGATAGGAACTCTCTTGCACATTTTTTTTTATTAACAAGGCTTTTGTTTTGTTTTGTTTTTTGCTTAATTTGTATCATTTAATTAGCATTTCACTAATGTTGAGAGATGACAACTTAACATTTTTGTGTGTGCATACCATCTTTCTTGTATAAAAATGTTTTTATTTAACAGCCAGTGCAAATTTCACATATTTAATTTAAACCTGAAAACATTTCATAAAACTCAAACAGAATGCAGGTACACAGAGACTGATCATGGTAACTAAATTTGGAAAAATATTTTCATTAAGTTATTATAACCTATTATAAATTATAGTGATTAAGAAAATCTCATGTCAATCAATGGCAGTAGCAATATAGAGAAACAAAGAGAAATATTATTTCTACTGAATTTTAATTTATCTTTTTAATTAGCACAGAAAAATGAATTTAAGCTTAGCAGAGATTAAAATAATATTCTAGACTGACATTTATTTCAAAGATGAATTTTCTTGACATTTATACTTGTCAATTTATGTATCATAAAATATAATTCATATATCATAAAAGATATGAACTACATATTATGAAGATTTGAATGTACTGCAGAATTTATTTGACTTGTAATCTGTGAGTAAGACACTCAATGGTGAACAAGGGCCTTCAAACTTGGCAAGTTTAAGTCTTGTGGACTTCAACTCCCAGAATTCCTGACCTAACATGACCAGAGGAGGAATTCTGGGAATTGAAGTCCACAAGTCTTAAAGTTGTCAAGGTTGAAGGCCCCTGTTATAGGTGGTCCTTGACAACAATTGGGACCAGAATTTATGTTGCTAAGCAAGGCAGTTGTTAAATAAGTCACATCAAATTTCCTTTTTTTTTTTTTTTGCCANGTTAAATAAGTCACATCAAATTTCCTTTTTTTTTTTTTTTGCCATGGTTAAGTGAATTGTTGCAGCTGTTAAGTGAATCACATGGTTGTTAAATGAATACAGCTTATCATGTTAACTTTGTTAGAAGCTGGATATGAAGATCAGATATAACCCAGAGATGCTGCAGCCATTGTAAATACATTACAGTTGCCAGGGGACTGAATTTTGATCGCATAACTATGTGGATGCTGTGATGGTCACATTTGTTAGGACTGATTGTAAGTCACTTCTTTTCAGGGTTGTTGTAACTTCAAAGAGCCACTAAACAAACAGGTTTAAGTTTGAGTACTATCTCCATATAAATCATGCATGGTAAGTATAAATAGGAGAGCTGGTCTGGTGTCGTGGTTAAGGCACCAGACTAAAAACTGCGGGACCATGAATTCTAGTTCCACATTAGGCACTGGCCATGGGTCACTTCCTCATTCTCAGGCATAGAAAAAAGACAATTGCTAACCATTTCCCAAATCCTGCCAAGAAAACTGCAGGGATTAGTCCAGGCAGTTGCCATAAATCAACATTGAGTTAAAGGTCAGTTCAAACCAAAGTTAAAAGCAAAACCAGCAACAACACAAGTGAGCACAATGGCTGATCTTGAGAGACAGTTGCTCAGTAGAGTAAACGCTGTCACAGAAAAGCACTGTTTTCATGCCTTAGCTCCTATCACTTTGTGAAAGTAGAGAACTAACAACAGTTTCCCCCAGAACAATTGATTTGAATGATCCAAGCTGGAGAAGAGAATCCTGCAATTACTTAAGGCTCAAATCATGCTGGCCTTTTTATGTTAAAAATAGTTGTTTGACTTTAGAAAGTAAGGCAGGGTCCACAGCACAGGTGTTACATGTGACAGCTAATAAGCAGCCATTGTATTTTAAATCAACTGCAGCTTCAGGTTGATATCCCTTCTTATAACATATTTTCATAATCCAGGCTGTTGATTATTAGGATGTGACTTGTTGGGAGTTAAATCCAAGATCCCTGAAATCTATGAATACTATGAAAAATCATAGGAGGTGTAAATCAGATTTGCTGTATTGGGGTGGTGCTTTTTCACCTACATTAAACACTGAAGCAATTAAGAAAGAGAGACACACAATACATCAACGGCAGGTTTGCCTTGCTTGGAGTAACTTCAGAATTAACCAGAGATCTCAGTTTTACTGTGCAATTTCTTTTTAAAATGAATGTTATCATCAATCTTATATAAAACCTCAAACTGATGCCTTGTTTTGGTTCAGCTTTGACAAAACATCTCATGATTTATCTCCGTAAAGCAAACAATGTACATATCTAAGGGTGATAAAAGGAGCAGGGACAAATGACATTTCTATCAAATTGAAGTTAATGGAAAACACTCCACTTAACAGCTACTCTACAGTTACTTTGGGTTACTCAAAGTGGATTGCTCAATTGCAAAGAGTTGGGTGCCAGTCCTGGTGGGGTTTTATTTTTCTATTTCTATAATGATTTTTTAAAGACATTGTAATGCAGCAGTGTTCTCAAACTAGATTACAATATTAAAACATGCAATTTAATTGATGGTTCTTATAAATATAGAAGTCTAATCCTCACTAAAATAGATACTGGCTGTTACAATAAATATATAATTTAAATATCATGTATAATTTATATAGTTTTTCCACAGGAATCATCTTCTGTCAGTTATTTTGTTGGATTAAAGAATGAGTAAGAGACATAAGCAGGAGAAAGAAGGAGGTGGGGAGACACTGCATAACATCCAAACTCCAGCCAAATTAGGGAAATATCTATAATATTGACCCAAAGTTAAGCAGATAATCTATGTTGTCTAAATTGTCATGAGATCAGCAGCTATAAAATCGTTTAAACAAATAAGTGCTTTCCAGCATACTGAATTCAGCAGGCACACAAAACAGCATCCCCATTCTGTTTTCCTAGCTATGAGGAATATGGATTCTGTACAGATTCAGTCTGTATGAATGTTGGTTTAGCCAGAGGTTTGGATATATTGGTTTCCTACTGTACATTAGGCTGTCAGATTCATTTTTTATCCTTTTTCAGGAAATATTAAACATAAAACACTCCCCAAAATAGGTTTTAAGCAAGACAGAATACTCTGAAAAATTAGCAAATAAGAATCTATACAAGCACTGCAAACCTGAAATTCTAAAATTCTATAGAAGAATGAGTACAAACGGGCTATCTAGTGGACCTACTCTCTATTCTACAGCACTATTTCTTTACAAGATATAAACAAGAAAAACAGACATTAGTTATTTTATTCCAGTACAAAGTAAACTTGAAAGATAAACAGTGACAATAACTGTATAAAATATGGTGATGCCCTAGCTTACTGATTAGGAGCTTTGCAAAAAGGACAACTGACAATATTTTGGATTGAATGCCACATAAACAATTGAAAAACTGTAATTATTTATACATTTTCACAATCATGGAACATAATGGAATAAATACACTGTTGTCAGACTCTTTGAATGAGTATATCACTAAAGAGTTGAACTGGTGCTTCTAGGTTTCTAAAGTTTTTAGTAATTATCCAGATCCTAAGCAAACAAATAGTCCCATTATTCATAAAAGCTTACTTATATCCTATTGATCATATATTATGACATATCTGCCAATAAATTAGCAGAGTAAATTAATTTTGTTGGAAGGGGTAAGCATTCTTCATGAGAGCTGCATATTCTCTAGGGTATTAATTATATTAGCTTATTTACATAATATAATTATATTGATTTATTAGATTTTCTTTTGCATTCCAGCTGCAAGCTTTCCTTTCAATTGTAAAATGAGGTATCCCTTTCTTTATCTCAGGGTTGTATTAAATCAATTTTTTGTCATTACCTTATTGATTGCCAAGCAGTATTTGCACAGAAATTAAACTATGATCACATTCTTTATTTGTGGAACTGAACATAAAAAATTATTCTGCAATGGTAAAATATCTGTAATGCAGGGACAGCAAATAGAAACATTTTTATTTATTCAGGAAACCTCATTAAGTCCTGGAAAATCATTATATTTCCAATGGCTGATGCAAAAGCACTACCTTGTAACTTGTACCAGGCTATTAAGAAGCAGTAAAGAATCAGACTCAATTGAACAGAAAAGGGAAAAACATGCTTACAGCTACTATCGTGTCAGTATTTATAGAGAATTTAAGTAAATGGCTGTCAAGAAATTCTTAGACTCTATTAAGCATGTTGTGGCCCAACACATTAGGTATAGAATAAAGTACTTTATATTGGTTTAGAACATTGTTCTGTTTTAGGCAACAATTTGTCATGAGAAGGTTCTAAATTCAATGTAGAATATATCAATTATCCATGGATTACTTTAACTAATTAGTTACACCATTTAATTCAGGCAAAACAGATAATTCATATTATTCAGAGCACATTCATGTACAATATTATATTTCATAATTACCTGCTTGCTATTATTCTTCTAGAAAACTAACAAACACCAGCAAGCAACAAAAATACACTTTGACTGAAATCAGCTACTAATGGTTCACATTTTCAATTTATGTATATGTAAAGAAATCTATGAGCTATTTTTAGATTTGTGAAATGGATTAAAGTAATGAAACACAATTATAATAAGATCAGGATATAGAAATAGCCTTTTTAGCGTATTACTTTTCCTATTCAATTCTAAAGGGTTTATGATTTCTGAAATAATTTAATTTCAGGAAAATACATTCTGATTACACAATGTTTGTTGTGCTTAATTTAAAATTAAGCATTCAGGCTCAGCTTCAAATTAGAAACAAGAATTTAGGAATGCTTTGTTTCCACAGAATTTTTACACTATCATATTTTTTCTTCCCTTTTAAAAGGCTAGAAAAGTACTATTCCAGAAGTCTGCATGAAACTTTTAGTATTTTAGAGGCAATTTACCAGCTCAGAAATGAGCCCATGCAAATATGATAAACAGATAGACCTTGATTTAAAACCACAATTTAACCTGGAATGTTCGTTGTAGGTCACTCCAGCCATTAAGAAGATCACAACCTAATAGGACTTGATTTTATGACTATTTTTGTGACAACTATTAAAAAAATTAGTAGTTAAGCAAACCACATAATTGTGAAATCAATCCAGCATTCCCAATAGATCTTTCTTTCTTTCTTTCTTTCTTTCTTTCTTTCTTTCTTTCTTTCTTTCTTTCTTTCTTTCTTTCTTTCTTTTTTGTCATTTTCTATTTGTAAGTTGTGCAACTCATAAGCATGAGTGACACATAAACTTGTTGTCTGGAGCACTGAAGAGACAGGCACCTCTCTCAAAGGTTCATTAAAGCCAACCTGAGGCCCTTTCAGAGCATATGAAACTTCCACTGCACATAAAACTTCCACTGCATTGCAAAAAATAAGTGAATAATGACTTGCAATGAAGAATACAACTGGCATTGCTGACTTTTTTTTTAATTCTCTCCTCATAAATATGAAAGCTACCATAAAATGTGGTTTCAAAAGGAATTTATGATGCACTTTGTTTCAAGAAGATTTTCAAAATCAAAAGCTTTGCTGGACATAAAACCATCTCTCTATTCCTCGTTATTGCTCCTTTTGTTTATCTGCAGCTTTACTTTGTAACAACATACTATGGTGTTTATTTGTTTTTTTTGACATACTTGTGAGATATGCTAGAATTGAAAACTAAAGGGCAAACATTTAAAATAATACATGAATAAGCCTGTTGTACAAGATTTAAGAACATCCAAGATCTTAAGTCACCGAGAATTGCACATAAATCTGTATATTAGCTTGAGGGACCCCAATTCTGCTTTAGAAAAATCTAGGTTACAGAATAAAATATAATGTCAAACTAGACCTTAGGCATATCTACAGGCATAGTCTATCCATTTCAGTGTCACTTCATGCAATGTATTGTTAAAAACTGCAATGATGGGAATCTGAGAAACAGGTGCCCTATGGCTTTCATAGTTACTTAAATAGCTTATACAGCACTTTTAATGCCTTTGACAGTAATAAAGCCTTACATTTACCAATGGCTTCTTCTTCTTCTTCTTCTTTTTTGCATTGCTAACTAACTACACCATGGCAGAGAAGAGTGTGTGGTTATGGTAGCCTTGCCTGCCACAAATTATAGTATATCATTAGCTTCATAGATGGATTCGCAATACATAAGATTATAACAAGTGGCAGCTGGGAAGCAATCTTCTTCCATTTCTCTTTTTAAATCAAGAGCACCTTTTAGGAAAGACCCATATTATCAGCTGCTGTTTCTCCTTTTTGCATCGTAAAAATAACCTGATGACAAACAAATATTATAAGGGTTCTATCCCTTTTATAACAGCTCTTCTGGATAAGAAACACAATAAAAGGGTAGCCATAAGTTTTAGAAATATTTGTGGACAAGTTTTGAAGTGTTTAGAAGGCCATTCTTCAGCAAGAAGAATTTTTTAAAAAGATATGCTCTTTTGAAGGAAAAGGCTTTGTCAGAGCACATCTAAAAGTTTCTTATATACTCTGTCCACAGACTATCAATTTCCTTCGATAAAGACCTATATATAAAGAAACGATCTGGATTTTTTTAAAAAAATGTAATACATGGATTATATTTTTCAAAAACACAGAAAGAGAATACTGGACTAATTATTTTTACTTTCTGGTACGTTTTAATACAGCTATTTTTTGTTCCTTACTTCTTCAAACTTCTGCCTTCCCTATACGAAATCAAAACAGTTGTCATCTATTTTATAATATTGTCCCAAGGATACAGAAAATGAAATATATGAACTTATTTTACAGATCAACTTGTTATCAAGACCAAATAAATATGCTTCCATTGAGGCTAATACTAGTTATTGAAATCTTCAGAGCAAAGTGTCAAAGATACGATGTTCATTTTTTCCACACTGCTTCAACAACTCTGCCAAATTTTTGTAAGCCAACCAGAGTCACTTTGGTTGAGTTGGGAGGCTGTACAAATGTTATAAACAAAAAACAAATGATGCAGTTCTTTGTACGAATTGGAAGCTTTACTACCTTCCACTTTATGGACAATTAAAATTCATGGCAACAAGATAAATATATTCATGCTGACTTGATATTGTCTATCATTACATAAACATTGTATGGACATTAGGATAGTTTATAAATTTTCACAAAGTAAATGGATGCTTATAGATTTGCCCAAACCTATCCATAGAAGTTATCACTAAGTTTAGATATCCTTTTTTCAAACAAAACATATTGTTTTATTCAGAGCTATGGTCATATAAATAAATAAAATTAAAATATATTTCAATAAATGAAACTAATTAAAATATTAAATCTATACTTGCAAAAGGTATAGCTGTGTTGAACATGAAAGGGAAAGTAACTCATTTTCTGCATACTTATTCCATTGTTCAAATTTAAAAGCTTGGTTTAACATGTTGCAAAGATTGCTTGGAGATACTTCCAATGTAATTTACCAGTTCCCCTTGCTCCTATGACTATGCAGGACAGATGGGGAGGAAGCTAACCACTAGATTGAAAGAACACAAGCAAGCAGTCCAGACAAGGAGATCCAAACTCTTTGGTAGCCTCACAGTATAATGAACGAGGACAAACATTCAATTTTGCAGCTACTAAAATTGTTGGGCAAGCAGGTACAAACAGCCAGGAAAATGACTGAAGCCTTGTCAATCAGCGGGGAAACAGGCAGGAAACAGGTCCCTTGTCAGTCAACAGGAGTGCTGATTTACCACCAGCTTATCAAGAACTTAGGAGATGAGGGCTTGGCAGCACAAGAAAAAAAAGCCAGTGACTTAATAGCTGGCCATCAACATCCCAATCAACAGATAAGAAACCGCACACAACCAGCTTCCATATAAATACCACACAGAACAGTTCCAGGCACACACTGAAAATGGGCTCCAGCACAAGTCTAAAAGCTCGGAAGACAAAAGCTCTGGTCCCGGGGACTGACCCACATTGAATCCTGCAACATTATCCTGGGACACATGCATTCACCTTCATTCATGTCGATATACTTGAAAGTATTTACTCACTGCTACTTGTGAGAAATTACTGACATAAAGTAAAATAATATTCTTTCAAAAATGCTCCTCAAAACTTTTCTCTCAGAATCCTCTCTTACTAAGAGTGAGAGAGCAAGACGGAGAGAGCACTTCTAATCATAGAATATCCAATTCAAATAAACAGAGAAACAGCCAATTTTTTAATATATTATGTCGTACATAAACATACAAGCACAAAGGATGCCGTGCCAGATGTTGTTCATCTTTTCCTAATGGCACATCCACAGCATCTGTCTCAGTTTCAGGGGAAAAAAAGACACTCTCATCTGTTCTGTTTTGTTGTAACAGCCATTACAAAATATGAGGGGAAAAATAGCCTCAAGGGAGGAATTCTCTGAAACTCAAGGACACTTCATTTAAAACGTATATTAAAAAATAAGAGGACCAGGATTCTATACATTTTACTAGCCAGCAAACCTGCTCCACCTCCCTTAACATCTTAACATCTGTCAGTGTAACTTCAAAGCTTTCCCTGGCCATTCTTGCGTAGCATTTCTTGTTTGTGATAGGCATCCAGGAAGCTGGCCATAAACAAGTCAGCTTTAAAATATTCCCCTATTCTGCTTCTTATTGTTCCAGAATAGACTGCACCCTAGGAAAAATATTCTCTTCAAGATCCATCAGTTTACTGAGAACTGAATGAAATACAGATGCCATTGTTCTAGAATAGATAAATAAGTTTTCAGGACACAGATTCCACATAGTTGGAAGGCATACATTATAAGTAAATAATATATTACCACATCATCATTGCAATGTGCCTTATCCATAATAAAACTGTGCTGATTTTCTGTGGGATGCTTCACTTTGGTGAAGGCCATCTTAAAGCAGCTTCATTATGCAAAATGGCCTCCTGAATTATAAAAGTAAAGCTAGCCTTAATTCCACCACAGCTTGTACCAGCATATTGCAAATGGCAGTTGACACAAATAGAAAGATGATGCAAAGTACCTCATCAAAGGAAAAGGAATTGCTTCTTTGCCTTGAGGAGATGCATCCTAGTGCTTTCATGGCACAAAGTACATTAAGAAAGCCAATTCATTCCTGCTTCCTGCAGGACTAATACATAGCAGAACGTGATTAAATGGATGTATGCATTGGCAAAATCCTTAAGTATTCTGATTTTGAGAGAAACAAGCAGTTGAAGCCAAATATGAGCTATTGTTATACATTTATTCCCTTACTAAACTTATTATACAGGTGACTCTTAAAAAGTCAGAAAAATGTTACACAGTATTATGGGGTAATTTATTGGCGTTTCTGGATACATTTTTTTTAGAATGTTTACTTCACAAACCCTTACTGTTGTCTAAATTACGTATTGTTACAATGTTCAATATTGACCATAGGGAGAAATAATGAATAAATAAGGAGCAACTTATTTGAAAAAGAGAGATTTGACCCACCCTAAGATTCGACCCACCTTCAAACAGCATATGGAGGATATGATTCTGTCATTAGTTAAAGTGAAAATTAAAAGTTACTTGGTGCTTTCATTCTAAGGAAAATAATAGCTTATGATTTTAAGGACAGAACTTGCCTAGATCACAGGGACGCATATCTTATAAACATAAAAAGAGGACAAATTGTTTATGTCAACATATAGAAAGAAAAAAAAGATTTGAGGAAAGAACAAGATAATAGTGGGTGAACTGCTTAAACTGGGAAAGCATCAGAATTGCTATATGTTACCTGGCTGACTTCAGTTATGGCTGAATTTTTATGGAGATTCTCAGTCATCCAGATCAAGGTTGTCTCAAAAATGCTGTTTCAAAATGCAACTGGACTTTGTTTTTCCTTGAAGATGTTTTGCTTCTCATCCCAGAAGCATTTGTTGATTCCTGTCATAACTGATGAAGCTTCTGGGATGAGAAGCAAAACATCTTCAAGAAAAAACAAAGAAAGTCCAGTTTCCTTTTGAAAAGCACTTGTGAGACTCACCTCAATGAGTTATCTCACTCATTTCTTGGGAAATGATTATATTTTCAAAAACTGGTAAAGTGCTCCATCACTGGAGCCTTTTAAGAAGAACTGAACAGCTATTTGTCTGAAATGGTATAAGGTCTCCTGCTTGTGATTGGACTAGAAGACCTCCAAGGTCTCATCTAACTCTGATGCTCTGATGTACTATGTGACTGGAAACTAATGGGCCACAATGAATCTGTGTGATCTAGCAGTATTCATTCAGTTATTGTGATGACCCAGGGTGGGATACAAAACAAACATAGTCACAGAAAACAGGTGAAGCCCCTTTTAATTATTCACTTTGCTTCCAAGCTTCAAATATCCTTGACAGAAGACAAAAAACTCCCACACAAACAGTTACAAGAAGAAGGAAAAAAAGCAACACAAACCAGGCAAGATGAGGGCTGGAGGATGTTCACAGATAATAGAACACATACTGAGAAGGATGCCAAACTCAAGAGAGGAACCATAAACAAGAGATATTTCCATGCTTTGTTTCCAGTGCTCGCACGTATGCATGTCTGTCCTCTTATTCAGTTATCATAGCTGCAGCCCATGAAGAGGATCAAGGCCCTCTCCTCTCAAGTAGACCACATCTCTCCCTTATGCTTTCCTTCCTGTATGCCTAGGATGGATAGGGGATTGGCCTGAATCCTCCTCTGACTGCTCAGCTGGCCTCTGCCCTTCCCCAGCCTTCTCCACAACCTCTGGAGCCACACTTCCATCCCTGTCAGCTGTTCCACCTCTCCCTCAGAATCAGTCTCCACCAGGCACATGAGAGTCATGCTCATAAAAAGCAAGAAAAAAATTTCACTTCTGGAAGACAAATGTTAAAGGCGAAAGAGAGTATAACCCTAACCCTAATTCTCAGAATATTCTCCAAATAGCTTAGTTACCAATGGAAAAGAGATTGTTAATTGTCTTAATGGTTTTATAGATTTAGAACTGTAAGCTTTCCAGAGTCATTTGGCTGAGTTGGGCGACTATGGAAATTGAAAAATTTAAATAAATATTGTGATTACTTAGAATTGAAATACATACAATCTTTGTCACTTAAAACCAAAGTGCTAGGTTAGATTATTTCTAAAGCGTTCCTTGCCTGTTGGGGATAAAAAAATAACAACCCATCACCATCCCTTTTGTCACTCTTCTAAGAGTTGGTGGGAACTTTTATGTACATTTGTGTAAAATTACCATCTTAAATCTTGTGGATATTAAAATACCCAATGTAGTTATCCCAGTTCCTCATATGAGCTGATTCTCATAAAGAGCAAATAATGGATTGCTTCCTCTAAACTGGATTGGGTTGTCTTTACATCTCAAAATGGTATCGAAATGCCAGAATTCTAATGAAGCATTATTTTTTCACTTGTAAGTTTCCTATTGATATTTAAGGGACAAGGCCTTACTTTTGTTTCAAGATAAAACTTCTGAGATAAGGAATACAAATCCTTGCTTTGGTATTTCCGGTAGCGGAAATTTTGAGTAGTTTGGAGAACCAGCAAATATGACCTCTATTCTCTGCCTCCTGCGTCCAAGGTGATCGGCTGGGTCTTCTTTTGTTGCCCTGCACAACGGAGCTGGAAAGCAGGTTAGTGGGATGGGGAGGGAATTTTGCAGTAACCTTCCTCCAGAAGTGAGGAGGGAATGGAGATTTTACAGTATCCTTTCTCTGCTGTGCCCACTAAGCCACACCCACCAAGCCATGCCCACAGAACCAGTAGTAATATTTTACTACCGCTGGAATGAAACTTCAGAAGCCAATGTTGCACAGCTCTGAAATACAAATAAAAGAAGCTAAAAGGAGTAAGAAGTATATTTGTTGCATAGCATCAGGGTTATCTAGACTAAAGATCAGGGAAGCATGAAGGTGGGTTTGAAAGCATGTCAGTGGTAACAAAAAAGAAATGTGTATTTTACCCTCTGAGCTGATGGAGTTGCAAAAGCCTCTTGAACCTTTCCAATATGAATGAACTCATATGGAAGAAGGAGCTATTAGAATGTTGCTTGTCACAAGGGATTTTGCTTTGTTGTTGAAAAAAGATTGTAGATTTGCTATAAAATTTAGCAATACTATCCTGATGAACTGATAGAAGCTCTTATGATTTTTAGCCATAGTCTCAATAACTTTATGATTTGGGGGGATTTTTTTGGTCTATTTCTTCTTCTTTTTGTTTAAGAAATCTAATACTGGTGGCATGATTATGGAGAAAAAGAAAACCCCCACAAGTCATTATAGTTGTTTTTTTACCTATTACATAAAACTATAGTAGGCTGACGCTATATTTATTTTATTAAGTTCAATTTCAATTGAAATCAAATTAAAATTGAAAATTGATGTATTTCATAAGACAGGAAGGAAGGAAGGAAGGAAGGAAGGAAGGAAGGAAGGAAGGAAGGAAGGAAGGAAAACACCTCAAAGAGTTTATGTGAGAGAACAGTCTGCAAGTGCCTTTTAAAAAATAATTTCAATATTATCCAGAGGTGGTCATTTCTACTGCCCCAAGGAGCTTGTCACATTGAATTATAATATCACTTTATTTCAATTAAACCAAGATGGTACACTGAGAAACCTGTGCTGAGGCAGCAATCCCGCAACATAAGGTTCCAAGGACTTCAAGAGCAGAACCTAAAAACAAAAGCCAAGGTTGACTCTTTCTTGTTTTCATGTAAATTAGGTTTGGCATTAAGTTTCACTCTTCCTTCTCCAATCTGAACCACAAAATCACAATCATACAGTAGTTAAATACACAGTATATCAACCTAGTTCAAAATGGACAAAATTCCTTTGAGATTCTTCACTTATAATATATCTTTCTTTTTCTTGTTCTTTTCTTCTTGCTGGAAAATAAATGGCTGAGCTGTTCTCGCCTGATAGTTAAACACAAGCAATTATTATTTTATGGCTAGGAAAAAATAGTGCTTCTTCCTGTTCATTATTTATTTCAGGTGGCAACATAGCCTTTGTTCTCTCCAAGTTTACAATTTTTGTACAGGCTGCTTTGTATAAATATTTCCTCTTAATCAGACCTTTGACTTAATTCAAATATTATATAGTTCATTTTATAATTTCATTATTCAAGTATCAGTGTTTATAGTACATTGCTATAGAGAAGATGATTTATTCACAATGGGCTTGCTATGTTCTGCCAAAAGTTTCCCACCCAGGTAACAGGTTGAGACATGAGAGGAAAGTGTGTACTTCATGATTAGAAGAACAAGCACATTCTTTTCGTGTTTCTCATTCTTACTGTATATAAAGGGTCTTGTCTTGTCATGCCTCTGGTGGAGACTGACTCTGAGGAAGAGGAGGAACAGCTGACAGGGAATGGAAAAGTGGCTCTAGAGGTGGTGGAGGCTGGGGAAGGGCGGAGGCTGGCTAAACAGTCAAGAGGAGGACCCAGGCCCATCCCCTATTCATCCTAGGACATGCAAAGAGGAGAGGATAAGGGAGAGACGTGGTCTACTCAGGAGGAGAGGGCCTAGATCCTCTTCATGGGCTGCAGGCATGACAATTGAATAAGAGTCTGGACCTGCGTGCTTTATTTGTTTTATTCCTAGATGTGTGTTTATCTTGGTTGGCATTCTTCCAACGGACTGTACCTGGTTATCTTCTTGAAATTTGTAATTATTTATCCTGGTCTGTTGTGGAACTTTATTCAGTGCAGTTTGTTTTTGGGTTTTGCTTCATTATCAGTTCTTTGAATTTGAACAGTATTTCTTTTGTTTGGAATGTTATTTTAAAAATAGTTTAATCTTCAACTGTGAACAATTAAATAGTGAAGCCAAGTTAAAGGCATTAAAGGACCTTTATTTACGTTTTGGTTTTTGTTTTATTTCTGATATACTCTGGGTCATCACAGGTCTGGAGGTTAAAACATATGATGAACAGTTGACGTACTGTCTAGCCTAGTGAAGAGAAGGGAGAAGGTGATAACTGTTTTCCAGTACTGTTGTGGGACTGTCACAGAAAAGAGGGGATTGATTCATTCTAACAGAGGACAGAACAAAAAATAATGGGTGAAATCTTGTTAAAGAGAGAACCTAGAAGTAAGGAGGAATTTTCTGAGAGCAAGAACAATTAATTAATGGAATAGCTTATCTCCAGAATTGTGAATGCTTCATCACTGGAGTTTAAAAAAAAACAACAGACTGGACAACCATTTGATTGTGAAGGCATTAAGCATGGGGTTGGAATGGAAGATCTCTAGGTCCCCTCCAATCCTAATTGTATGTTCTATATATTTAATTTGATTTATCTTTCCTGCTCTTCATCTTCAACCAAGTAAATCAAGAAAAATGAGAATGATCTATGCTATCCAACAATTCTGTGCACTCTTGGGTTTTCCTCAGATGTTCGACTATTTATCTCTGATGAAGGACTGAGTTCAAATGTTAAGAGTGCTTATCTCAGCACCTTCTTTTCTGCAGATGAGAACATAGTTCCTTGATGTTCTACTACACATTGCCTCACCACTATTCTTTTAGCAGATAACCCAGATAATTCCCATAAAATTAATAAGGGATTCTTATCAGCCTCCATTATAGAAAATATGCGGTCAGTAAGAAACAACACCAACTAGATGGTACATAATCAATGCGTTTCTGGCCTAGCATACCTCTAAATAAAGATCACTCAAACAGCCAGGGCCTCCTATATAGAAAATTCCAGAAAGGAAGGAAAAAAAAATCAGGTGATTACAGCAACCCTGCCATCAGACAAATAAAAGCTAAAATTAATCACCTACAATATGGAGTCTCTGTCCTTGAAAACATCTTTTTTTCCCCTTTGAGTTTTTTGCATCCTACTCTGTAAAATTCTGGGAGTTAAAAAGAAAAGAAGGACATTTATTTCTGTATAGCTTTATCTGAGGCTTTTTATCTGACTCATTTCATGTAAAATAACATAGTAAAATTTTCATGTTAAATAAAATCACATCAGGCACAGACACTTCAGATAAACAAGTAACCAAAAGGCATCCCTCATGCTATTAAAATAATGCTGACCTCTGTAAATATATCAGAAAATATTAGGAGAAAGATTGGGGTGCGTGTGTGGAGGAATTCTTTTTCTACTTCCTCAAGGCATGATTTCTACTTATACTGGACACAATTAGCAATACTTTTACTTTGACAACCATGAAAATGCAAGTTACTCCCATCCCCCCATTTTCCAATAGAATTACACTGAAGCAGGGGTCCTTAATCCCTAGGCCACAGACTGGTGCCAATCTGAAGGCCCCAGAAACCAGGCTGTGCAAGTGAGTAAAGCCCCAATCATGCATGTGCAGGATCCAGGCAGGATGTGAAACCAGGTTCCAGGTCCACGGAAAAACCACCCTCCATGGAACCGATCCTTGATGCCTAAAAGATTGGAGGCTGCTGAATTAGAGAGCAAGTTGTTATATAGCTTCAAGCTTGCGCATCATTTACATGTTACCTTTGAACAGTGTTTGATTGATCTTTTTTGTCACTTGCTTTCAGGACCTATTTTTGCTAGAAAATTTGCTTCTAATTTTCCATAAAAATAAGTGACAAAAATACTACAAATCCTACCAAAGAAAAACTAATTTCCTCAATATATTTTTAAAATAAATTATTTCCTTTTTTCTTGTATATACATGCCTATCTGTGTCCATCCCTCAGAATAATTCTATATAATTTTATCCAATTTGATTCCCAACTTACCTTCCAACATATTAGTAAAATATGTAGAAAATAAAAATAAAAATATTAAATTAGTAGATATTACCTATGGCAATCACTATAGCAAACACAATTGTCAAAATGTCCTTTCTTAAAAACCTATTGCCTATCAGAAAATTGGAAGAAAAAAATAGATGTAATCATAAATAAAAGTATAAATTTTATATCACAGTTTTGACTTTGCCATTATGATCTGCATCACTAGTTTAACAGATCCAAATCTACATTTTCTGACATCACTCTAAGAAGAACAAGATCATATCAATAATGATAAGTGTAATACCAAGTCAAAATTAAAGTAGTTTCACAACTACTTTAGTTAGTTTACTTATAGTAGTTGCACATTGAAAAATAAATTATTTATCCAGCACAACTTTATACTGAATAAAGACTCTTCTCTAGGCAGTGATATAACTTCCTCCATAGACAAGAGTGTGACAAATAAAATAAAATTAGGACTGTTGGAAGAAAGGCAATATATACACCATTAAATCACAACAAAACATAAACCTGTAATATCTAAATAGTTCTTAAAATGGCTAATATATTAATATGTTTTTATTTTATAAATAAAAATAATGTAGGCATCAAGCAAATCTCTTTAAGAAAGATCGTAACACTACTAAAAAAAAGACAATTTCTGTTAGGGCCTGGGAAGCCTCCCTGGAGCCTCCTGGGAGCCAAAATAGGGTTTGGGGGGCATGCCATACCCCTATACCTATTTGGGCCAAGCAAGCCTGCCTGCACTTACCTGGGAGCCAGAACCAGGTGCATGGGGATTCCTGGGACGGGCTGGCCAACTGGTTTGAACTAGCACTTCGCCAAACTGGATGTAAAATTAATACCCAGTTCACCGGAACCTGCCTGCATCGGCTGAATCGCACCCCTGGTTGGCTTCATGCCTAGAACAGCACGAGCGCACTCATGTCTCCTAGTTTCTAGTCTGGTGCCTTAACCACTACACCAAATGAGAAGTTACCAAAATGTAAATAATCACCATAAAGTAATCATGTTGAATCACTGCTAGTACAGGGAACAGGTGAAGGATTGAAATGCTTTGTACTACCCCATTTGCAAGATTATTTTGGAAAACATTATTCATGTCCTGATGGAAGAGAATGTGAAATGTTTTGAGTGCTCTTTCACAAGGAAGGAAGACATTATTTGATGTTAACTGTATGAAAAGTGTACCAAAAGATTTTAAAACTGTACACATTTTAATAATTCCATTAGTCAGCAATATAAACATGGTTACAAGTATTAGAGCTACTTACTGTTTCAAATTTAATTTGGAAAAGTTTGTTTAGAATGCATGGGAGCATGAATATCACATCTGTCTGTGACTCATTAAAACCACATCTGCTTTCAGGCTCACACAGCTGCAGTAGGAAGCTTCCACTTTAAAGAGTCATGAATATTCTGCTGTAATGAGCCACAAACAGGTGCTTCTGCTTGTTCCAAAGCACCACTTCCAATTCAAACCCAAAGCATTACAGAGCTGTATTAAGTTCGCTATTTGTTGCAGACCTGTCTCCAATAGCCAACAGCCATCGAACTGAGTCTAGAAAACAAACAACAGTGCACATATTCACTTCAACATCAATATCCCTGCACAGTACTAACTTTTTGCACTGGTAAACCTGCTTATTTACAAACATAACAACAGTGTCTGCCAGTTGACTCAATGTATTTGTCATCTGATGTGATGTCATCTATGTAATATGTGGATCAGAAATCATTGCTCACATAGAACAGCATGACCTTGCCTGAATTAAAGGTGGACTTTGGCTGTGCTTGATCACAACATTGTCCAGCAACATTGAAGTTGTCCTAATCATTAGGAGAGAATTAGGAAGTATGATAACTTAGTGCATGCTTTCTTCCTTGTATGAAAAAAAATGTTATATGAAAGCTTGAATTAATTAAAACCATGATGGGTAGGAAAAGTCCATATTTGTGGGAGTTGACTGGTAACAGTCACAGTATATCGGAAATTGTGAGTTGGAATGGAAGAATAGTGTATGTAAGAACAGTAGGTATTCATGTAATACTAAAAAACAGTTGATATTGTTGAACTAAATGAAGGAGTGTTAACATTGTTGAATGCATTCAGGGAAGTGATGGTGTAGGTTTAATTATGAAAGTGCTAAAATTGTTGTGGTTTGCTGGCAGCAGGTGCGGACGGCTGAATCTTGGAGAGCAAGGACTCAGATGAGGGGCCTGCGTGTAATGAAGGGATTGGGCCAGGACTACCAGGCAGTGGAATGCTGCCTTCGGAGATTGTGGAGGCTGGCAGCAGTGATGAAGAGGCCCCGAGGAGCCAGTGCCCAGTGCACATGCGCACAGGGCTGTTTGAAGGAAAGAGCAGCTGCAGCAGCATGGGCGACTCAGAAGTAAGGCTACAAGGTAATGGCCCTTTCCTTAAGAGATAAAAGCTAGCTGAGAAACCGGAGTTCTTTGTAGGATGCAAAGAAGTTTTTACACTCAAGCCTGGTGGATGTTCGGAAAATCTTGGTTGGTGTTTGGAGACTCTTTGTTGTTTGAAATATTTCTTAGTAACTTTATTGTGTGTTCTTGGTAGCCTTGAACAACCTTGGCAAGGCTCGTTCTTATCAGATACAATTAGTTTGAAACAGCCTTTTAACCATAAAGGAATGGAATTCGTAAAGAATCATTAAAGGGTTTTGCTGTTACTTCTGTTTCATGTTTGTTTCCTTGGAACAAGGTTTGGGTCAGAAAAAAAATGTTATATCAGAAAATATGACTTGATAGCCATAGTTGTAAGTGCGTATGAAATTAGGAATCCACAGATCAGTGATAGTGAGTGATAAGTGTATGTTACGCTATATAGAATGTTAATAATAATAACCAGGAATATGTCTGGGAGAAATCTAATTATTTTGTTTTGATTGTCAATTTCATACACTAGATATATAGCAACAGTGCTTAGATATTGTTCCACAGTGCTTTACAGTACTTCTGAGCAGTTTACAGTGTCAGCATATTGCTTGCAACAGTCTCAGCCATCATTTTACCAACTTCAGAAGGATGAAAGATGGTGTCAACCTTGAGCTGGTCAGGATCAAATTCCTGGCAGTGGGCAGTTAGCTTGCAATACCACATTCTAACTACTGCACCACCATGGCTCCTTATAGTTCAAAAGCATATGAATGAATGGTTTAGAATGACTAGATTTAACTGTATTTTCTTCTCTTGTTCTAAATGTATGCCTTCGTATCTTTGACTTATTTTTTTTCCTTTTCTGCTTTGTGTAACACTGTTTACCCAAAAGGGAACAATGTGATGACTATGTATGTATGTAAATAAGCCTACAAAGCCTACAATATGCCTACAAAGAAAGCACACTAAAAAAAAAAGCAACTGAGGCATAACTTCAATCTTGCAGACTTCTGAAAAAGTAAAATCAATGAATACTTATCAATACATTTTCATTTGTTGACTCCTCTGCAAAGAGTTCTCAACAAACACCCAAGAACACTTTTATATTTGAAACTATTTTGGGACAAATTTTTTTTACCAGTGTTTTTTTAAAAAAATTCTTTGGAACATACTTCAAACTCAGAATATTTTGCAAAGCCCTATGGCCTCAGCTGATGTAATGGCTTATGATTGACTGACTGACGTTTTTACATATGTTGGATATCATTTTTTATTTTCATGTAGGTATAGTATTTAAGCTTTATCATACTTTTTATAGTTGAAAAAAGATGTAATTAAATTTTTTTCTATTTAGCTACCTAAGACATATACAATAGCTTGATATCTGAAGTTAAATCACATCCTAATAAAGCAGAATATTCCAGATATATTAGAACTATGCACATATTAAGTGAACACCAAGTTAAGGAGGGCTTAAATGAAAAGTAAACAAGAACTCTTAACCAGAGTTTTAAAAGGATTTTAAAATTACTCTTCAGAAAAAAATGATCTTTGGTGAGTTTCATGAGGTTTCTCTATTCATTATAGGCAAAACAAGAGAAAAATTGCTTTACTTCACTATTTTATTGGAAATAAGCTTTGCTTCATCCCCTCCTTGGTAATTCTACAAATCAAATATTACATTTGTATAAGCTACATGAAATATCTAAGTGTCTGTTCTTTTCTTAATTATCAGTTAATAATTAATTAAGTCATTCTTCATTCCTGTTAACTTCATGGACAAATTAATCCATGCAAGGTTTTTCAGAAAACCTTGAAACTGCCTACTTTCTAGGGCTGAGAGGCAGTCTCTGGCCTTAATGTTACCCAGCTGGCTTTGTGCAGAACTAGAATTCATAGTCTTCCAATTTCTAGCACAAAATATTAGGAAACCACTATTCCAATTAATTAGTCATTAAATATATTCCAAAGGGACTTTTAAAAACTAAAGTTTTATAATATAAGCAAATCCATAAAATCCATAAAAAATCTGCCCAGGAATCATAGATTCAATTCCTCTGTGCCCTATGAAAACAGCAAATTTATTATTAGATATTTTATATTAGAATCACCAATTTCTCTTGGTGATTTAAAAAAATGAAATGAAATAAAAATAAAAATATTAACAATAAATTATAATCCTTGATAATTACAGACTTTGTTCAAATAGACAAAGCTTTTTATATGACCACACAAATCATTTTAATATTACATTAAAATGATTTGTATGGTCATATAAAAAGCTTTGTCTCATACCCAGGGGCATGGGCAAAACATCTCTTTGATTGCTAACATACCATGCTTTTTTCCAGATTTCCATACTTCTTTCACAAGCTGTTCCACACTATCCTATGTGTATGTGCTTACATCGGAACTTTGCCTTGATGTTTGAAAGCCCAACAAAGAAATCAGCTCCAGAGATTTATGTCAATAATTTCTTAGAAATGCTTTTAAAAAAGAATAAGAGTTCATATTGTTTTCAGCAAACTTACTAAATAGAAAAAAAGAGAGGGGTGATTTTGCTTAGATTCTGTGACAAAAAAACTCCAAGCCACAAATATTGTTTAAAATATTATTGTTTTAATCTTGGTCCATCTTTGCAGTATTATACTGTGAAGCAGTGAAATATAATTGTTAAAATATTCTTATTCTCCACTATTCTCACTGGGAAAATCAACCCTGGAGTATTATGTATGATTCTGGGCATTACATTTCTAGAAGGATAGTGAAAGCTGGAGTTCTTGGTGCTTGCTGAGCTTTGTGGTTTGTTTGAAGACATTTCACCATACAACTAGGTAACCGAGTGCATCCATTAGCATTGATGATGTTTATAGTCAGGTAATGAAACATCTGCAAGCTAACAACCAAGCTCACAGAGTGCTAAGGACTCCACAGTTCAACTTGAGCTACAAATCTTCCCTTCTATTGGATATTGACAGATTAAGACTGTGAATGATAAGAAATATAATATAGGGACTTATACACATGTTTATCAAAACAGACTTAATGAACTGGGGATACTCAACTTGAAAAAAATTAAGACTGAACAGAGATATGGAATTAGTTTTTAGATACATAAAGAGTTTTATAGGGCAGATAGAACTAAGACCAGAAATAAAGGGTACAAGTTGCAACTTCATAGATTTCATTTAAATAATTGGGGGGAGGGAATAGGAATAGTTTACCTATGGAAGTTATGGATTCTCCATCACTGAAGATTTTTAACTGGATGCTGTATAGATATCTCTGGAAGGTGGTTTCATTGATTTTCTTGCACCATGCTGATGGTTAGACTGGATTATTTTTGAGCTGTCTTCAAACTTCACAATTCCACAAAGTGAATTTTGATTCTTTTTCAAATGTTCTATCAGAGGCATGGTATAGGACTGTACAAAATGAAAGCCTTAACCCTTAGACCTTCATTTAACATATATGACTAATACTAGCTTACTTTACAATAATGATGTAGTGGTTAGGTTCATGTGGTTCATGTGATGTAGTGGTTAGGTTCATGTGGGTAAAGCAGTTCATTTCCATTTTATCATAATGATAATTATTTTTACAAATTTTAAAAGTAATTGTTAACAGTAATTGTGAAGTAGATAAAGATACCCAACTTTTAGCCCTCTATCAGAAACTCTACGCTGAAAAACTCAGTTTTTGTCCAGAAATTTCCTGAGAAAGTTTTGAACTATTTTATTTTTTCAGATGTTGTTTTATATTTGATATGTGGCCCTAACAAAGACAATGAACTTGGGGACCATAGAGCTGATCAAGTGGTTGATTTGATTGTCTTATTACTGCCATGGGCTATGGGGTGTTGATTTTTAATGGGTTTTTATTATGTGGTAGATTTTTAAAGCTTGTAAGTCATGAGAAGTCACCTATTGTATCTGTTGGGCGGCTATATATATTTAATAAATAAATGATAGATTGTTTCTGTTTCTGTACTAATAAAGGCATCAGCACGATCAACTTTGCAGAGATCATATTCTTTTTTTTTTGAAGAAAATTTTATTGATTTTTAACAAACACAAACAAACACAACACAGAACATGAAAACATAAAACCTCTTTTCTGAAAGCAGCCTGATCCCGGGTTTCATCTCTTTGTACAGACACCAATTCAAATTCATGCTCATTTTTATATACCATTCCATATCTTATTGCCATTCT